>VNJV01007119.1:0-36919 GCA_008042635.1 Drosophila nikananu
ACAAACTTGATCTGCGTGCAAAACATTCCGACCTACATACCGAATTTGGTGACTCTAGCTCTTACAGTTGCTGAGATCTAGGCGTTTATTGATTTATTGATTTTATTGATTTGCGGGGGAGTGGGAGGGAAATTTTTAAATCTGAAACAAACTTGATCTGCTTGCAAAACATTCCGACCTACATACCGAATTTGGTGACTCTAGCTCTTATAGTTGCTGAGATCTAGGCGTTTACACAGACGGACAGACGGACAGACGGACATGGCTAGATCGACTCGGCTGTTGATGCTGATCAAGAATATATATACTTTATGGGGTCGGAAATGCTTCCTTCTGCCTGTTACATACATTTGCACGAAATTAATATACCTTTGTACCTACGGTACATGGTATAAAAAAAGCACAATTTGAGGTCATGAATGAACTGCGGCTCGTTGAGCGGAGGCTGTTCTCGGTTCCCGATTACCCGGCCACAAATAGGAAGTACGAGAAGTACTACAACTGCAAATAAGGAAGCCCACAAGTGCTTGTCTTGGGAGGAGCACAGGATGGCGATGGAGAGACCATCTCCACGACCCACGACCATGACACTGACTTTTACTGCGGGCCATAATCTGCGGTTGTGCCGCCGCTGCCGATGCCAATGCAGTTTATGCAGTTTATGCAGATACGTTTCAATTAGCCCAATTCGAACGTGAAAGTGTGAATATGTGTATTTATAAGCCCAGGCCCAGCCAACGGGGCCCTGTTAGCCGCTTGAACTAGCGCTGCACAGCTACTTAGCACTGAGAGGGAGGCACTGAGAGAAACACTTTAACCTCCAGGTTATAGATGATTCTAAAGCTTATAATTCAATTGCCTTTTAATAAAATTTGTGTAAAATATGAAATTACGAATAAAATTAGAATTTATTAATCATACATTTATAATTATATACATTTTTTATTACGTATGATCTTTAGAAAGACATTTTTCTAAAATGAGTACCGATATTTCTTGTAACTGTCTCGAAATCATCTAAAAAAATATCGTTTATTTCTAAATAGCACTTTAAATATTATATCAAAAATATTATAAACTTATATATTTATTGTAACTATTGAAAACTATCGAATTAAACTTTATAACAGCAATATTATTAAAAATTGAATTAAAATGTGGATTTATACCACATATTTATAGTACATCTAGAAAGTCAAAGTTAAGTACAACCAAAAAAATATTGAGAATTTTATAATATTGAAAATATCGTTTACTATTAAATAACGCGATCTGTATTATATGAAAAATATCATAAACTTTGGAATATTTTAATATTAACTATTGAAAACGTGCGCTTTCAACATTAAAATAGGAATCTTATGGATACATTTCATATGTTTAAATATTTAATACATATCCATAAGATTGCTATTTTAATGTTGAAGCGCTTGTTAATATTTAAACATTGAAACTATCAAAAAATATGGTATTTGAAGGTACAGTAACCAAAAAAATTATTTGATTTTAAATGTATCATCGATATATACGTATTATTTACTATAAATATTTACTATAAATAATTAAAGTGCTATAATGCAACTTTAAGATATCGGTAGATTTATCGACTTTTTCGACCCTTATTGATATGTTATCGACACCCAATTTTTCAGTTAAGCTTAGAGCAAAAGTTTTCTTACTCATATTTGTGTTTAAGCCCCCCGTTTCTCGCTGTGCAGAAGACTCAGAATATGCTGAACTGACGCTGATTCTGCCTGAGAAGCAGGCGGGAGGGCAGTTGCGCGAAATGCGCAATGTGCAGTGCAAATAGTCATAATTGCAGGCGGCCAGGCCAGAAGAAGTCGGAAGCCAGAAGCCAGGAGTAGCAGTCGGGAGTTGGGAGTCGGGAGTCGGGAGCCGGAGCAAGGAGCGAGGAGCGAGGAGCCAGGAGCCGGGAGCCGCAAGTCCGCGCCCGCTGTTGTGTTTGCCCGCCGATCATTAAGCGCAGAGTTGTTCACTTAACGCTTGAAGGGATGAACAAATGCACGCGCGAAAATTCTTAAAATCAATTTGCCCTCTGCCATGTGCTGGGGGGATGGGAGAGTCCGCGGCGAGGCACTCTCTGCCATTGATTTGCTAATGTGTGTGAGCGAATGTCATTGCGAGGGGGCCGCCTGAGTTTGGGGGTGCCAGGCAGGCGGGATTTGACTTTGGATCACAGATTTTACAGATTTTTCAGGAAAAGCCATAAAATCCTAAAACAGGGATGGTAGAGGCAACACTCAATCTATATTCTTTCGAGTTTGTGGTCAGGCTGAGTTTGCATTTGAAGCAGAAGAGTTAAACCCCAAATACCCTGTATAATTAGTATTGGAAAGGGTATTCGTTAAAAAAAAAATTTGAAATTTATATCTAATAAATTGAATGAAATATTAAACTATTTGAATAGGTTTCTGCTGCAGTAAAAGAATGTTATCTGTACAGAATTTGCCTGACAAAAAAGACAATCAATATTTAGAGAAGATATCTTCCGTTTGTAGCTGAATTTGTACTTGAGAATTATAATTAATGTTTAAAGGAGTTTTTATTTGTTTATTAAGAATAGAATTCTTGTTTCTTTAGAATTTCGTATAAGTTTTTTATTGAATTACATTAAATGATTTTATTTTCATGTAATAAATTTCATATATTTTATGCCCACCAAAAGGGTATTGCATTAAGTGAAAATCGTATGTATCCTGTATTAATTTATCCACCAAAAAAGGGGTATTATTTATTTGTTATCCTCCCAAAAAAAAAAAAAAACAAAAAAAAGTATCATATAAAATTCAAACGATACATTTTTCGTCTAGAACTTTGACAGCCCTTTTTTTGAAATATGAATTTTTGAAAGTTTTGCTAGCCGCGGGAAACGGGAAACGTGACTGCCTGCTAATGTCCAACTTTGCACAGATTTCTAGGCGGGCACCACATATGGGGCGGCTAGGAGGCGGGGCGGTTGGAATGGAAGGGGTGGACTTCGGGCTGGGCGGGGTGGTGTGGTGTTTTGGTACTCGCATTCGGTATTGGAATGCCGCTGCTGTAGGATTGTGCATGGTGCTACACGCATTCATTTACATGCTTGGCCAGACATTTTTGGATTAGTAGCAAGATGATTACAGGAGGTGGAGGAGGAGGAGGAGCAGGAGGTGACGGTGGAGCAGAGGGAGCTGGAGGAGAAGCTGAGGCCAGGAGGACCACATGGAGCAGGAGGAGCTGCAGCAGGCATGTGGCCCGCGAAGCGTGTAGCATTAAACATCATTAATTTGGAATTGTTTCCAGGAAAAATTGACAATGAAGGGCCGGAGAGGGTGATGCATGGAAGATGCAACTGGAAACTGGTGGCAAGTTGCATGTTTTTTCCTATGGGGGGGCTTATCAACGAAGCCAAAGCTGGAATTGAAATTGAAGCCGGTGCTGCTCACGGAAAAATTTCGACTCTTGAATGGTCATTTACTTAATGGCTCGCCTAATTGGCCATCGGAGGAGGTCGGTCTTTAAGTAGGCCGGCAATCAAGAGGCAAAGTAGACGCACGTGCGACACTCGAAGCGACTCATTAGCCCCGTCCCCCCCCCAACCATCCCCATCTGCAGCTCCCCATCTCCCCGTCTCCCATCTCCAACCCCAATTCTTAGATTCCCAATTCCCCTACCGTCCTTCAGCCAGCAACATCTGGGCATCGCAGTGGGTATCTCTGCTTCCGTTCCAATAATAATACTCGCATTAGTTTCATTTTGATGCGATTAAAAACAAAAGTCCACGGGACACCCAAACTCCCGAACTCCCAGATTCTCCCTGGTCTCCCTGACACTGGAAAGGGAACCCAGAGGGCTAAGGCATTGGCACCACTATTCGGGCCTTAAGTGGTTTATTACGATAAGCGGAGCTCCCAGAGAGCACTCACTGTCCGCGTTTCAATTACCATTGTCAATCCGGGAACATCAAGTGCCGCCCAAAGTCTGGACTTCCCCCAAAAAAGAAAAGAAAACAAAAAAAAAAAAAAAAACATTGAGCTGATTGCCTTGATTGCCCCAGCCGCAAGGATTACCCCTGACAAATACAAAAAAAAAAAAGAGGCACAAGACAAACAGAAAACAAACATTTGTGGGAAATACTTCTTTCTATATATAAATATTTTTCTACTATATTCTATATGCTACCCCAAGAGGGGGTGGTATAGTTGCAGTAAAAAGAAGAAAAACACTAGAAAACAAAGGTAAACTGTATGAAATAACTAGTCCTGTGCCAAGGTTTTCCTCTACATTTACCTAAAATTCAGATAGAGTCATTAAAACAAAGAAATTCTAGAACGAATAAAGAATAAAAAACACGAAAGCTGACAATTTGAAGGATATATAATGTTATTTGTATCTATTTCATTTCCTTTATTTATGCAACATATTGGATTTTATAACAACGCTTACCATGATTACTCTTGTAATAAATATGGGCAACTCTCTGAAAAGGTCAACCGCGGCAAAAACCACAAAATATGCTCTAAAATAAATTCTTTTAACATAGTAACATTACAAAATGTTCCAATGGATAAAATTTGAAAGCCTTTATCATATTCTAAAACAAATTTTAAAATATTTGAATGCAAACTCGCGGAAATTTCCATTTTTCATCATTTTGATGAAGAACACCATAAAAAAGATCATGTTATGTTTTGACAAAAATCTCCAAAGCAGAGGAACTAAGCTTAGACTTTTGCTTTCTATCATCACTGGGAGATTCCAAACAGTCAAAAGATACCACATTTATACTTCTCTGATTTACCTAAATAGTTAAAAACATAACGAAAAGTACGATGGAATTTTCTGTCGCGTGCGACAGTGATTAAAATTCAATTAAAAAAAATATATTAATATTTTAAATTGAAACTAAAATTTTTATTTGTAGAAATCAATGCATTTCATTGTGAAATTATTTGCATTAAAATGGTCCATCACGTTTCGCTGCAATCGGGGCTTGAACTGGATTTCAAAAAAGTGACTTCTATCTGTGTCGCGTGCGAATACCTCAAATTTTTGTGATTATCTCGAAAACGAACCTCTGCCCAAAATCGATATTGGCACCATATATAGTGCTAATCAAGAGCTTTAAGTTTCATATTTTGTAAAAATTACATAAATTCCTGGTATATGTTTTTTGCAAGTTCGAATGTGTACGAAAGAGTTACCCATATATAAGGGTTTAATCTTTTCTAGTAGTACACCTTTTTAAAAATATATACAAAATAATTGGTTCCCTTCTTCAATAACCATGCTAAAGCCCAAGCTGCTGGTGAGCTCTTTAACCTACGTTAGTTTTTGGTTAGCAACTAATTAAGTTAACTTTAGATACATAAATAACTGACATTTTTGTGTGCAGTGTTCTTGGGGGTAAGATCTGAGCAGCGGCTACTCTCTTGAAACAGAAACGCAAAACACATTCGTCCTCTAATCAGAAAAGCAGTGAGCGGTTAGCGGCTATGCGCTTGAGCGTGACTAAGTGCGACTCCGATTCGGACGCGGACTTGGACTCGATGTGCGATGCGAGTGGTTGCCGTTCTTGGATCTTGGATCTTGGATCTGGGATCTAGAGCGGGTGTCGCAGTCGGAGCCATATAGCCAAAGCCATAGCCAAAGCTGAAGCCAAAGCCGCAGCCCATCGTCGTCGTCGTCGCCGTCGCCCCCAGTTGGCTCCACCTGCTTGCCGGCCGTTGCATTAATAGCGAAGCAATCAGGGCGTTGCAGAAGCGAGCGCGAAGATCATAACGAACGGTTTTAATACAATATATTAAATGGATTTATTATGCCTAGAGATTGCGCCTCAGTCGGTGCCCTGGTCGAGGTTGCACTGGAAAAAATCAGAGAGTAAAATGAGCTACAAAATATATGTAGAAAACAAAATATAAATAAAGAGGTTTGGCAGAAGTTAACATATAATTTTACAACATTTACTAGTAAATTGTATTTATTAAAAGATTTGCTGAACTAAAAGCTGAATTCTGAAGTCAATCTTGGCTACTGATGGATTATTTTCATTATATATATATTAATATCTTTATTTATTTGGACTAATTATATTTTATATATTTAAATATATTTATTTATTTGTTGTATATCCTAGTTTTCCCTGAAAACAGTTTTGTTTTAAATTAAATTCATTTATGAGAGAGTCTCTTCTAAGTTGCTCTGCCTGACTTTCGCTGGCACGCCCACAAAAATTCATAAACAACATCAGTACGGTCTCACTATCAGAAATTTATAGCAAAATTAAAATTTTTTTTTATTTTGCATATTTAAATTATGTGTCATAATTAGCTTTTAGCATCTGTTATATTTTTTTCTGCCCTAAAATCAATTTTGAAATAACTTTAAACCCACCAGTGTGGTCACATTATTATAATTCACAGCTAATCCAGTTTCTTTTGTATTTAAAAAGTTTTTTGTGGCTCATAACTATTTTCTAGCCTCTTTGTTTTATTTTTTAGCTACCAAAAATCTATTTTAAATTGGTTTTAAATAAATCCAATAAGCCCTTAAAACTCACCAGTACGGTCATATTATTATTATTTTTTTTAGGTAAATCCAGAATTTGTAAAATGCTATTTTTTATCATAACTATTTTATAGTCACTTTAATTTGATTATTTACATATTATATATTTTTTAACCACGGAAAATCAATTCGAAAATGTGTATAAATAGTCCCCTTTTCATTTTGTTATATACTATGTATATTTTTTAATATCTCTTAACTCTTACAGACTTCTTATTTTTAAATGGTTTAGATATCCATCTAAATGATCTCTTTAAATAAATACATGATTTGAAGGTGAATTAAATAAAAACAAATTATTTTAAAAATGTATTTACCTATTATTTATTATTTAAAATAATTTAAAAAAATTGTACCTTCTTTGCCTTCAATAAGCCATTTTAAATTATACAAAATAATCACAACTAACTCCCCATTTCGCCCAGTGTGCCCCGTGGTACGCTCCAATGGTCGTGCGCCCATAGAGCGCGCAGTGGCCAATGACTGTGCCGCTGCTGCGGCCACAAGGATCGTTGTCGTTGGCGTTGTCGTTGTCAGCGGCGTGCGGCTACTTCACTCATCTCTCCCGTGGCCAGTGGCCAGTGGAACGGCAGCGGCAGCGGCAGCGGCAGTGGCGCTCCCCTCGTCACTGCTGACCCCCTCCCACGAGGAGGGCCCTGCTGCCGCCGTCACTCAACAGCGGCCACTACGATTTCGTAGTCGCAGTTATTACGCTGGCCAGTCGCAATTAAAGCCTCAACAGCAGCGCTAAGCGAATGAAAAATATACAAAAAAAAAAAAAAAAAAATAGAGAAGAGGAAAAACAAAAAGAAAAACCGTGCGGAGAAAAGAAAAACTAACGTCTTTGGCGCTCTGCAGTTGCCGTTTGTTTCATCGTCCTCACTGAACACGCGCATAAATTTTTACTTAATTAGATACGTAGAGCACTTGGGGGAGGGAGGAGCTGGGTTGGCTTTGGGGATGGGGATGGGTATATACGCCTATGGGGGGGGGGGGGGGGGGGGGGGGGGGGTGGGGGGGGGGGGTTTNTATATGGTTCCTATAGTCATTGCACTATCATTGGCATGTCGGTGGCAATGCTCGAAGGCGATGTCTTTGTCATGCCACACAAGCACCGCTCTCCTTTCCGATTTGCTTTCAAAAAACGAAATCAAAACGATTTCTATTTGCCATTTGGGGTTTCCGTTATTTGAACTATTTTTATATATTTTAGATGGATTAGTTTTAGGTTTTAGATGAAGTTATAACTCTACAGAGTTCCTAGTATTTATACTTATATATTTTTTGTATATTTTTCTAAGTAGAAACTTGATTTCTTAGGCAATAAGCTTTAGATTTCTTAAGCAATTTTCTGTTTTTGAATTCAGAAAAGTATAATCTGTAATCTATGGATTTTAAATGGGTTATCTTTTAGTCTTATATGTAAATAATAACTCTAAATTACAAAGACCTGCCTAGAATTTATCCTTAAATATTATATATATATTCTTACAAAAAAAAAAGCGTTCTTAAGCAATTTTCAGTTCTCTATTTTTTTTCGATCCTTTTACAACTTTAATTACTTTATTTTTGAACAAATAAATACTAATTTTATAATCCAGAGTGTGTAGACTCTGAAGTCTATAGAATTTAAGTGAAATATCTTTATATTTTAGGTGTGAATATTAAGTCATAAAAGTGTCTAGTATTTGTCCCTAAAAATATTTAACATATATTTCTTCGTAAAAATTAGCTTTCTTTTTAAATATTTAGTTCTTAAACTCACTCAAGTTAAAACCCTTCTTCATCTCAAACTACTTTATTTATTATTAAATAAAAATTATAGTTTTATGACCCAGAAACTGCTCACAAAATCATATTTTAATATTAATAAAGCATTCCAAATCATAAAACCCAGACTTACTGTCACAAAATATGGTATTCCTAAACTCCCCACAAAGTTGCTAAATTTTTTGGGCCGAAGATAACTCAGATTACGCAGATTTTGATGGGTTTTTTTAAGGATATATGTACATACACATGCCAAAACCTTAAATAAAAAGCATACATTGTATACCATTTAAAGCTACATATTGAGCATCTGAAAAGAAACCCCCCCTGGATCAGACACACATACGATTTTTGTGGGGGGCCATTCATCGTGCCATAAAAAAGGATTAGCAAATTTGAATTCCATTTTCAGTCGCTTAAATGGCCATTCATTTCCAGATAAAAGCCCCGCCGAACAATAAAAACTGTGGCAGGGAAACGGCATTGTGGCATTCAATTGCCACAATGGATATTGAAAGTCGTTTACTTTTGATTTGTATTTGCCGATTTCAATTGCAAGTCGTCGGCAGCATTGAAGTTCTGCCACAAAAAAGAATCCCACCCAGCAGGGTGTGCGAATTAATTACATTTTTAATTTTTTGAAATTAGGATAATAAAAGTTGACAGTTTTTGGAAAAAAAGGGGAAGTCTAGAGAAGTTCTTCTCTTAATACTTTATTTTTTCAGGGAAACCTGAAGTTTTGAAATTGATTAAATACCTCTCATAATAGGCACAAACTCGGCTTGTATTTGTATTTTTATACTATTATAGCTCACTGCTCTATATAAATGTATATATTTTAAATATTCCTTTAAGGCTTCATTTTCTATATACATTTTAATTTTAATTTTTAACTGTGTGGCTCACTTCTCTGTATAAATTTATATATTTTTGTGGCTCACTTCTCTGTATAAATTTATATATTTTTTATAAACTTCAATTACTTTTCCTTTATTATCGTCACCATTTTCCCTAGAAAATGGCCTCAGTTTCTTTTCCTTTCTGTGAAAACCCTTGCACAGCTCCCCATTTAGAGCAGGACACTTACTACCTGACAATTACCATATAAATGAACTGCTGATGTACGCATTCAAAAAGCGGCCAGGATATGGCTGGCACATCCCTAAGAATCGTGTGTCCTTAGCCGGGTTTGCGTAAGTGCCTAAACAATGGAGGAGGCCAATGGCAGGGCACACAATGGGAAAGCGCTTAGGTACAAATACAAATAATGTGCCGAGGACTGGCACTGTGGCACTGGCACCACCAGGACCAAACCGAACCTGAACTCTGAGCCCAAGGACCAGTCAAGCAGATGGCGCTGTCTTCCACATTATGCTCGTCATTAGGGCTGCTCCAAGCTCCTGCTCCTGCTCCTGCTGCTGCTTCTGCCCGAGTAACGGATCGCGGATTGGGATTTCTATTTGAAATTATGACAGCATAATAATGCCACGGGGGTAGCAATGACGGCGGCCGCAGCGATGATTACACAATATTTATTTACAGAAATTATTATCATTTGTGAGAAGGCCGTCTGGCGATGCATTGTCTGGGCCTCTCAGCGGCTTCGGTTCATCGGTTCGATTTTTGGGGCGGGGCAACGTTCAACGTTTGCTCCTTGCTTCTTCCTCTTATTATTATATATATTTCTACATACATATTTTTATTTTTGGGAATCGAGACAGTTGCTTCCTTGATTGAGCCGCAGCCCAGGCTGTCTGTCGATTGTTTGCCTTAAGCAGGATACTTGAAATATAGAAATATATTTACAGGATTGGTGACTAACTCTCTTGAGGGAGATAGAGAGAGCTGGGAATGTGCTGTGATTGACAGGGAAACATGATGCCAGGGATCGCAGGGATCTCTTCTTAGGCATCTGTTGGGATTATTAAAATAATATTACGCGTAATGGAAAGTAGATCCAGCATGAAGGCAGAACTAGGACTCAAAATCATGCGACTTTCTGTTCAAAATAATTAAAAACAAGCCCTAAATATTATTATTAATTCAGCAGAGTCTGTGATATTCCCTTAACTTTCCTTATTCCTTAAATATTCCCTGAGCTTTGCTTTAAATAATTAAAAATGCGCCCTAATTATGTGAGGATTTCCACTTTCTGTATTCCTTAAATATTCCCTTAGCTTTGCTTTAGATTCTCCGACAAATTCAAGCCACAGCGTCAGCATTCACCTGCATCATCTCTTTTCTAAATGAAATTAAAAGGAAATAATTAAGCTACTGTATAAGCAACTATTCAGCATTTTCTCAACTGTCATCTCTGGAACTCTGGAACTCGACAGTTTCAGTTCATTTAGAGAGATCATCAGACACGTCTCCCTTGGGGGGCCTGGTGACCTTTCCCGCCTGGCCTTGAGCCTCAACATTATCAATTCATGGCCGCCACTATCTCTGGCAAAATGTAGAAAATCGTAGGAAAATGTAGAAAAATGTAGAAAAATGTGGAAAAATAGTCACAGCTGCACCAGCTGTCTGTCTGTCTGTCTGTCTGTGGGGCAAGCGATCATAATGTGAAAAGCTGGCTGAATGCTATGGGGCGACGGCGGTTAGGAATGTTATGTAAATTGAACTTGAAAATCGCTGAAACAATGGCAAAGGTTTTGAATATTTCTCTCGCTTAATTAGAAAACGCAAGGAGGCGAACGCAAATAATTCTCCCCCTTGGAGAAGCAAAGTTACGTGGATTACAGTAAGGGAAAATCCATCTCTTTTTATATTAATAAATTGTTAAGAAAATATCTATAAATTTATATGATGTTTCTTTTGTAAATAACCCTTAATTTCCCTCATAGTTGCATCTTTTAAGTTACCTATTAATTTATATTTTTCATACTTTTGACAGGCCAATTTCCCTCAGTGCTCTTTGGAGGAGGTGGTGTTTCGCCGGCGTTGGAGAAGGTGGCGCATAAATTATTCAACAGCTGGTTGGCTAGGCCGGTGTGGTGGTCTGGGCCCGATCTGGCCTCGGTGATCGGCCCTCGGAGTCGCGATTCCGACTTCGACTTCGACTTCGACTCGACCCTCGGTCCGTTCCGCATTGGCGACGCAAGGCAGCCGAGGCCCAAGAGATCGAGATCAAGACGACGACGGGCCTGGGCTGGGTCGTCGCCTGTACATGTGTCGCGGAGTGCGTTACTGTGATATATCGGACGGAGCAAGTATCGAATGGCAAGTTATCGCAATTAATCGATCGAAAGGTAAGGTGTTAGATGCATTTACTTTTATATCATTTTAAGAACACATACAAGAGGACTTACAAAACCCTGAAATTCCAAGAAATCGATCTCTATTGATATGTAATACCCTTTTATTGCCATCTCTAGACTGCCCAGATATCGGAATTAATCGATTGCATATTTCTAATAACAATAAATGTAAGTAGTTGGATTGTATACATAAAAGAAATTAAGAGAATATCATTAGAGGAGCATAAAGAACATTGATTAAAAACGCTAAAATTTCGAATAATCAATTTCTGCCAAGTTATCGACATTAATGGCTTAGAAAAAAGTAAGTTATATTTCTTAACTTAATGCTAATAACAATATGCATAAGCATTCTACTAGGAAAAGTCATCGAAAGACTTTCCTTGGTACTATATAAGGAATATAATGAAAAAGTAAACCTCTAAAATTCTTAACAATCGAAAGTAATCGATCGACAGGCTTAAAGTTATTTGCTTTTAGTTGATAATAATAAAAATATTTATGGAAAGAAATGAGAAGAATATCATTGGCAGAATATATTGGTATTCATACAAATTTATCTTTATCGATCTATATATGTATTTAATGCCATCTCTAGACGGAGCCCAAGCCTGCCCTCAGTGCTGCTCTTGATGGTGGGGGCGTGGTCATGTGTGTGTAGGATAATGTCATATGCATATGCGTGTCTGCCTGTGTGTGTGTGTGTGTGTGTGTTAAGGTATTTGCCAGCGATTTGTGAAGCCGACAACGATGGTGACTGTGACCGCGTCTTAGGCTGGAAATCGCTCAGACACTGGCACCAGGAGCGGTTCTGCGATACTAAAGGGGGCTTGAAAAATGCTTTTTTTATTAGCTAGTTTTCATGATTTTTTCTCTTGGTGTGAGATTTGAATTGATATATTATTAAATATATTTGTCATAGATTTAGATTTTTGAATTTTCAATTCCATAAAACCTCATCTTTTGAGGCAACTTAAGGTCACAGAATTTTGATTGATATCAAAAACTTAGAGCTCTTTAATGTAATAAATAATAGTTACTAAGTTATTCATCAAATAAAGACCCGAATCCGTAGACCGCTAAGCCCCTCATACTGTCTTGAATCCGCTCCTGTCACCGTTTAATCGCGATGTTTGCAGGGCAGGGGCGTGGATGTGGATGTGGATGCCCGGTACCGGGTGGCAGTACGAACAGGTGCCGCAGGGAGTCGCGGCCTCGGTGTCGTCGTCGCTGCTGTGTGTGTGTCGTGAAAATTGCCCTGGGAGACCAAAAATTTTGAATCGTCCCCAGCATTGTTATGCAAATGATGTCGCTCGACACGCAAACGCCACCAAGTATTACCGCCCGACATCGCCGTTGTCGCCGAACAGATCTCTTTGTTGTGTCTACCTCCGGCGATTGCGATTGCGACTGTGACGATGACGATGACGGTGACGATGACTGCGACTATGACTGAGACTATGACTCCGACTTTGACCAAGCGACAGACTTGAAGACGGAGTCAGAAGGTTCCGCTGGGCAAGCTCATCAACATCAACATCATTCCATCCCATTCCAAACCCTTTTGAATGTCAACGCACGGCGATGGCTACTGCGTTCGCATGACAGCGGCACATTGCCACCGTTCCAGAGCTCCTCCTCTGGTGGTTCTGAGCCTCTCAACTTGTCCACTTTGGCAAACGGGGGGTTCATCTCTCATAAATATGCACATTAGGTCGGAGCCTAGGAAAACTTAGGGTCAAATGATCTAGGGGAAAATATATTTCCCCCCCCCTAAACAAAGCTTATAAAAAGGTAAACTAAGCCAGAGTCCTCTAAGAATATCAGAAAAATGAATACAAATAATGATAAAAATAATGAGTAGCTTTAGGTAAAAGTACAACTCACCTTTCGACCCCCCAAAAAAAGTGTAAAGCCATCAAAAATATATATATGTAAGGGCAACACCTTTCAAGTGAAATTGCATCATTTGTTGTAGGTGCATGCCCCCTTGAAAGTTGATATCACCCGCTGAGCAGCACCGATCGATGATCTATAGCATTCGATTCCCCATCCCAAAAAGCCCATCACGTGAGCCGGGACCCCGCACAAGAGGCTGTAATTAGCGGTCAGGGTCTCTTGGCCATTGGGATTGCATGACACTTGGGCCACGATGGATGAGAGGCCCAGGTCCAGGCCCAGTCCCAGGTTCAGAGATTCAGTCCCCAGTCCCCAGTCCCCAGTTTCAGCCTCGGTTTTAGGTGCTGCGTGTGTTTCGGCCAAGATGCACTCGCCGATAAGAGAGGCGGCAAACAATTTTCGAATTGTAAACAATTTGTGATGGTCTAGGCCAGGTTGCAGTCCCACTTTTGTTGGATTGAGAGTCTCGTGTGTCTCTCAGTCTGGGAAAGTCCTGCTGGCAAGTGTGAATTTGGCTCCCTGGGAGATCGAGCGATCCGTTAATTAACCAGAATTTGTGGCAGCAGCAGCAGCAGCAGGGAAAAACTGTCAGAAGAACGTTTGCTGCAAGATGGGAAATTGAAAAGTTCTAATAATTTGAGACAAGGAATTAAGGCACAAGCTTTGAGCAAAGTAAAGTGAAAACGGGAAGTTTAGCAGGCTAAAAGCACTTTAAAAAATATCAAAAAACTATAAAGCTTATGAAAGGTAAAGGTTTGCAGTTTTATGTCTTCTATTCATAGGAGTTACTAACCCCCCAAATCCAAGTATTCAAGGTATTTAACCATTTTTTATATCATCTTAAATTAAAGTCTATATGAGGAGTATCAAAACTTACCCCCCGTTTGAAGTGTATTAATTTCGTTTGCAGTCTTATTTGAAAGTTCCAAAGTCAGCTACAGGTAGAGCGGCGGCACAGGTGTAGCTGCCCCTTGTTCGGGTCTTAAACTACACAACATAACACACAAGGTAACGACACTGACGAGATGCCGAGCGATAAGGTTGAAGCCGATGCCAAATGCAGCTTGCGTGATTCTGGCCATGCCTCCTCCTCGACTGCATCTGTAACTGGGCCCTGAGTCCACCTTCGAATCCTAGTCCGCCTAGTCTCCTCGGCATCCTCGGACCTGGATTATGGCCATGAGCCTGGATGGCAGTAGCCTGCCGTTGGAGCGCTGGCTCATAGACTCCAACTCCAAGCACCGAATACCATACGACGGCGTCCTTAGCCGGACCGTCATAATCAATGCCGTCATCGAAGACGACGTCTGAGGAGTTACCCAGGCAGAGAGAGAGGCACTGGAAGAAATAATGTGAATAAATAGGGGTAATATATAGAATATTTTGAAACTCTAAAGGGTATATATTATAATATATAATTATAATATATATGTTAACCCACATTCCTGGCTTATAAATGAAAGAGTTTACCTTAAGTTCAAGTACTTTTTATACCCTTGCAGGGTTTATAATTTTAGTCAGAAGTTTGCTACGCAGTGAAGGAGACATCTCCGTCCCTATAAAGTATATATATTCTTGATCAGCATCAACAGCCGAGTCGATCTAGCCATGTCCGTCTGTCCGTTTCTACGCAAACTACTCCCTCAGTTTTAAAGCTATCTGGATGAAACTTTGCAGATATGCTCCTATATGCTCTAACTGCTATATATGTCGGAACGAGCCGGATCGGCCGACTATATCATATAGCTATACAGGAAAGATCGGTAAATTTTAATGAAAAAAATTATAACTTAGCCAATTTTTACAATATTTTAATAAAATTTGAGATATGGCCATTTTGTATTATTCTCGAATTTCGGTTTTAATTTGATCAAAATCGGACAACTATATCATATAGCTGTCATAGGACAAATCAGAAAATTTTGATGAAAAAATCTAACTAAGCCAATTTTTCACATATTTTCATAAAATTTGAAACATAGACATGTTGTATTATTCCAGAATTTTGGTTTTAATAGGAAAATATATATAAATTCATTAAATTCGTTCGCAACATTTTTCGCTCGCAACATTTCTCGTTCGCAACATTTCTCTTATGTCAGTACCCGAGAAAACGAAAAAGTCAGAAGATTTTTCTTCTTCTTCTTACTTACTGCAAGGGTATTTAAACTTCGGCATGCCGAAGTTAGCTTCCTTTCTATATTATATTATATTATTTTTGTATTGCATAAGAAAATAATATTAATTAGGGAGATTTTAATATGTTATTAAGCAAAGTTTAAAGAACAAGCTATAGTTTTTGTAAGTTAAGAAATGGTAAATGGCGCCCCTGTCATGACTTAAAGAGAAAGGTCGTCTTTTTTGGTAATTTTAGAGAGTTTACCTTAATTTTGAGAGTCTGTTTATAATATTTTTTACGATATAATTTTAAAACTTTATTATTATTAGAAATAAAGGTAAATGTTACATATTTTTAAGCAAAGATCACAGAATATAGTACAAAAATATGGAGTAGAAAGATCTTTTCTCCGAGTGCCAGCCCGGGCCAGTTCCCTGGGCTAAATGTCCAACTGTCGACCGCCCCGCATTGTGGGATCATCTAAGTCCCCGGAGCCCCGTTCCACCCGCTCTTCCCGCTTACCACATTCCCAGAGCCCAAGTCAAAGCCAAAGTCATAGCCATTTCCATTCCCTTGACCGTTCCCAAGCCCCGGCTGCCATTGACAACTGTCTGGCAGAGCCAGAAATGCTCCTCCATCGCAAGAGGAGGCACTGAAGCTGGTGGAGCTGGGAAATTACATGTCTTGGTATCTAAACGCACATTAACCATCGCGCTCGGCAGTCCGGCATTTTCCTTCTCCTCGCTGTGCTTACTTTTCTTATTTAATTTCGATCGATCACTTAGGGGAGTTCGAATAATAAAAAATTGCCAGAACATGCCGCGGGCTGCAAGAGCCAAGAAGAGCTTGGCTCTCTGCAGATAACACAGATGCCCACCACCACCACACCCCCTGAGCGAGCTCTCCGAAAAGTGTTTATATGCTCGTCAAGGCCACGGGGGAGGGGGGGAGAGGGGGGGTGGGAGCCACAGCGAAAGGTCTTGGCCACATTTAGTGCATGGTAGTAAATGTGGCCAGGACTGTGTGCTCTCTGGAGCTGTGTTTTTGTTTGTGCAGTGTTCTCGGGGCTACTGACATCTGTCATCGGACACAAGCACTCTTAGCTGTTTTCTTTTATTTAATTGTGATAAGAAAACATTATTGGATGTGTTTGAACATATATTATAAAATACTTGTATATACATATATATGTATATATCAGGTTGCTTAAAAATATATATCGATTTATTTATTACGATTTTAATATCACTGAAATAAGATTGAATATCTGATAGATTAGATCGTTGTTTGCTGGTCATTTTCAGGGGTTTGCCTTAATTTCAAGTTCTTTTTCTAATTATATTTACTATAGAAGGAATTGGTATAAAATAATACAAATTTTTAAAGGTTATTAAGCAAACATAATAAAATATTGCATAGCAAAACAAAACATTTAACTATTGGGAATGAGCCTAGGGAAAATATATTTAATATCTTATAGATTGGGTCGTTCTTTGATGGTAACTTAAAGGGGCTTCCCTTAATTTAAAGTGCTTTTAGATATATATTGTATTATTACAAAAGTAATAATAAAAAACGAATGAAATTTACATATGTTAATAAGCAAAATTTAAAGAACTAGCTAATTTTTTTTCTAATATCCGAGATGGAGGACCGAAATAATATCTTAATCATTAGGTTATTATTACCTGATAATTTTAAGGGATTAACATTACTTTCAAGACCCTTTTTTTAATTATTGTATTATTTTATTATCGAAGGAATACATATAAATAAATACCATTTTAACAGATTATTTATTAAAGATTGAAGAAGAAGATTTAATAACTATAAATACAGATAAATTATCTTTGCTTTAATTTCTGCAGACCTTTCATATTTTATTTCTATTATAGAAGAAATAATTATAAATGATAACAATTTTAATATATGATTATGCTTAAATAAAAGAACAAGCAACATTTTTTTTGGGTAAGCAAATCCCAGATGTAGCTTGAATAGTAATATTTTATAAATAAGGTTGCTGCTTGCTGGTTTATTTTGAGGGATTTACCTTGATTCAAGCGCCCCTTCCTATGTTTTGTTATGGTAGAAGGAATATTTATGAATGAATGCAATATGAAAATATTATTAAGCAAAGATTAAATAACAAGTAATATTTTGTCGCATGTAATTGACTTACAGGGTCTACATAAAGGCTTCATAATTATTTCAGGAAGTTCCCTAAGGTCAAGTTTAGTTCCTCAAAAGCCCAGCTATCTTCTCTCGAAAACTGTTTCCAATTCTCGTATCTCTGCGATTTGCATTCAGAACAACCGCTGCGTAGATTACAACGCATTAGTGACGCTCATGCGTGGCATCTGAACTTGTGCAATCCCCAAGCTGCCCCACATGTGGCACTCGATGGCGACTTGGACTCGGACTTGGACTTCAACTTCGATTCCGACTGGCCAAGCGGCATGTGGAAATCAATTAAGCGGCTTTCCCACGATCGACAAGTGACTGAGTCGCAGTCGGGAGGCGGCAGATGTGCGCAGATGTGAGGTTTCAATAATGCATGTGGGTTTCTGCCCCTGTCCCCCCGAAATGGATGAGGTGCGACCAGGAGCGAGCTTCAAATGGAAAAGCTAGAACCATCCTTGAAGGGATTTTTAGATAAAATAAATAAAACAAGGCTAAAAAAAACACAGTGGCTATGATTAAGCTAAGGTTTTCTAAGGGATTTGAGCTGAGCCGTTTAGATTTATTGAGTTTCATAAGCACTTTTAAGGGGTTTAAACTAAATATTCTTTGACAATTGTTCATGTTACGACTTCACGAAGCCTTGGATACCATTTGGAGACCTCAGCGGCTCTAGTGGGTGGTTCAGCTGGACACAAGACTGTTCCCGTTCCCCTAACCCATAACGCTTCCCCTTTCCTCTCCCAATATCCGATTGCCGCGCGGAGGAGTCATCGGCGACTTGGCCAGGTGCAAGCTTCTTAGGGCCAAATCGATCGGTTCGAACCGAGTGCCATTTATCGGCGGGTCTCATCGGCGGGGGATGGTTGAGAGCAGGAGGAAGCAGGAGGAGGAGCAAGAGGTAAAGGCAGAGGGCTGCTGTGGAGGTGGATCGGGTTGGGGCCGAGGTTCCATGCAGCTGATGACCCGCGGCGATTTGAATTTCCGTCTGGACCAGCTTCGATAGCATCTGCTCCGCTGCGTCCGCTGTGTGTCCCCCGCTCCACGAAGCCAGTTCTCCCCAACCTGCTGTCCCTGCTCCCTACTCCCCCTACCCTACTCCCCACTCCCTACTCCCTATCTCCCCACTCCCTCATGTAAGCCAAATCACATTAACTGGGCCCACAGAGATAATTCGTGCGGGATAATGGCATGTCAGGTGTCTGAGCCGTGGATTGACTTGGCCACAAACGACAAATGACAAATCCCAGTGTCCTGGCACCTAGCTGTTTGGGATTGGGAACGTTATTGGGATCGAGGATCCGCTTCAGGATCGTCATCAGCATCGGAATCGGGGGTGTGTACGCTTCAAGAGCCCCTTAGCTCACCTGACATCCTGCAAATGTTTGGCTTCACACAAAGAGGGATTAAAACATAAAACGCAAACGCTCACGACGACGACACGGCATTCTGTGAAAAATGTGAAATCTCATTGTTTTGCCAGCCTCGGTGGCGCATCCTTTTTGTTCCTTTTTTCTGACTGCACTGGCCAGCTTCTCCTTCTCCTCCTCCTTCCCCTGATCCAGGTCTCGGAGGGTGACAGTCAAGAGTGACGGTCAAGAGTCACAGTCAAGTGCGCAATCCCATGTGTGGTGACATCGCTAAAAATCATCGAAAATAAAAACAAAATAAAGCCAGAGAGGTGCCCCGAGTCTGGCCCCGTTCCCTCCCTCTCAACTGGGTTTTAAAATCTAAAATGAAACCTATTACCATGGTTTTTAAGATACTCGCTGAGCTGGGGCTGAGAGATACTTCTCTCTCGATAGCCCTAAGACTCCCGGCAATTGGCAAATTTACGAGAAAGTTTATTGGGAATTTGTGATAACATCGCTTTACGCACTTCCGCCCTTTGGCGGCGGCACAGTGGTCTGTATTCTGATGGAATTTATATGAATATTATACTCTACTATTTATCAGCAAATTTTAAATAGAGTTGAAGCTAAAAAGTACAAGAAAATTCAAATCCTACCAAAAAGTAAAAATTCATTTAAATTTCTATTGAAAACTTGCCTAAAAATACAATAAAATTAAAATTTATATTGAATTCCTAACAAATTGTAAAATTAAAGTTTAATTTATATTGAAAATGTACGAAAACCCATTATCATCATCAGACAATTTTGTCCATTTTTGGCTTAAAAATCCCCAACACCTTAGAGGGTTTTTTTTATCAAAACTCGGCTGAAACTCAACCGATTTCAGTGTGGTCTTTTTCTTCTTAGTTTTTATAAGAGAACATTTTTGCATTCAAAACTCGATACGTAATTTTTGGTCAATTTTTCACGATTTTGACGATGTAACCCCTTACTATTTTTGCTAAAAAATGGGTAAATTTTTAGCTTTAAAATCAATAACACCATATAGGGTTTTTTATCATAACTTGGCTTAAACTCAACCGATTTGAGTCTGGTTTTGTTTTTGCTTCTTAGTTTTTTTACTTTTTTTCTGCATTTAGAAATCGATTTCTAATTTTTGGCCAATTTTTACTTCTTTTATAAATTATATATATTTGGTTTAAATTATCCCAAATTATTCACTAAACCATAATAATATAAGCGTTCCTGTCTCTGCGCCACTGTGCCTTGTCCATGGGCCGTAACGTCAATTGAAATTAACAGAAGATAAATTAATTGCCGGCACGGCCATTCTAATTGTGCTTAATGTGGAACCGATACAGAGTCCCAGATACTTTATAGACAATGGGCGCAATTCTGATAAGCGATTAAACGATTACCGGCCCCTTCTGTTCGGACCGCATCCCTTCTGCCTTCCTTCATTAGCGTTTCTGGGAGCGTCAGATGCGCTGACAGCTCTCGACCGCGAACCTTGTGCCATGTGGGCCCTGGGCCTTGGCCAGGCTTTCTTTCCACTTCAACTTTCCTCAATTTCTCGCCTCACCTTGAGGGTCAGTTGGTCGGCAGGACACGGAGGCAGCAACTGCTGCTTGGAGAGTGTTGATCGGCAGGACTTGAGCCTTCAAATAGCTATTATTTGAAAATTTCTCCATAAGCGGCGCTAAAATATAGGCTATGATTTTTGTGAACTAATCGTAGCATACTTTTTGGAGTTGCACACTGGTAAAGTCCTGGGGAAACTAACTGAAAATCACTCTGGTGGCTGTAAAACTGACTTAATCGAGCTGTTATTTGGTATGTGGAGGAGAATACTAAGATTTAGGGTTTTGGTATTTTATTTTTAAGTAAAAAATTAAAACTTTTATAGGAAAAATTTATTTAAAGATGAATAAATAGAAAGAGATTTTTATAAAGATATAAAAGTTAAACTTTAAAAAGGTTAAATACCTACCCATGACATTAAACAAACCATTCCCAGGCTTGAGCCTAAAAGGTCCTTCCCCTCGAAAAACTATAGCTAAATTATATAGCTATAATTATAGCCAGAAGAGCCACTAAAATGACATCCCTGCGATCTACCCGCAGGCCACAGACCACCAAACCGAAGCCCAATGAATGCAATATTTGTCATGGTCATTATGAGTTATAAACGATATTTTGATCCCTAATCACTTTTCCACCGCAGGCACACACACACCGGGGACACACGAGCACGGAGACACTACAAGCTGTCAACGCATTCGTTTCACGTGTTACCAAATGTCTGTGTCCCGATCTCCGTTTGCCGTTGGCCTCTCCGTTTCTGGGTTCTTCGGGGCAAGTCCCTTAATCTTCACCCCAATGCTCACCAGCACTTGGAGAAATTCCTTGAAGACTTCACTTGACTTTGTATCTTTTTCAACTTTAAACTTTTCCAACTCATTTTGAGCTCACAAATTACTTTGACTTAACTATTAAATATAAATTATTAAAATGATATAAAATACCTATTTAACCTACAAATAAAATAATTATAATTTGGCATTATTAAACCTTTAAAATGTATATAAAAGAACCAAAAGAAATATTGTAATAATATTTTAATACATCACTATTTAATGTGAATCATTAAAACTTTAAAAAGAAACCAAAGAAACCATCCGTAAATTTATTATTTTAATTTAAAAGCTGAAACAACAACATCGAAATAACTTGCAAATAAAATTATATATAATAAATATTAAAAACCTATTAAAAAGACATTATAAAAATTAAGAAATATTCGTATTTTATTAAAATATATTACAATTAATTATAAATTATAAAATATTATTATTAATAATATAAAAAGACCAAGGAGAAAAGGTCTTATTAGTGATATAAAAAGAAACCACAATAATCTACACATTTGAAAAGCCTAAAAATATTCGATTTATATTTATAATATTATATTTCTATTGACTACATTTTAATGGGAAATTGAGTGCCACACTTTTTCGTTCTGTGCATTATATCCAGCCTTCCGTTCCGCGACAGTAGGACGACACACAGTGTCCCTTTTCTCCGTCGTCGTCGTCGTCGGCATTAAAGGAACAATTGTTATAGCCAGGGCAATTATAGATTATCGCCGACCTTGTGTGTGTGTGTGTGGGATCGAAGAGAACCATAAAAATGACACCACATTGTTTCATCTTTATCGCATAATTGCGGTCAATCCCCCTCTGTCCCCGTCCCTCATCCGCTCGCCTCTTTTCGCTGGGCTTGGATTTCGGCATGGCTTTTGATCATTGGCCACGGCCTGGCCACATTCACATCCACATCCACATCCACATCCATGTCCGCGTCCGCGTCGGCAGTCACCTTCACCTTTTTTTTTTTTTTTTTTNCTTTCCGCGGCCGCGTCGGCAGCCCCCCCCCCCTTTTTTTTTTTTTTTTTTTGGAGGTGGGTTCCCCCACATTAGAACAGCGAGGGGCGGGGAGACGCAGCACATTTATCTTCTTGTCACAAATTAACGCTCTTGAAAATCGCCGGACTGAACAATATGCCTTTCTATTTCGTTTTGACCCGGCCTAAGAACGCGGTGTGTTTAGCTCGATGCTTGGTGCTTAGCTTCCAGTTCCCAGTTCCCAGTTTCCAGTTCCCAGTTCCCAATTTCCTATTTTCCCATTTCCATTTCCATTCCCTGCCCCAAGGTCTGTTTCCATGGCGGGGGGCGGTAACCCAACCCGCAGTTGGAGATGGTCAACAAGGTGTACACCCCCCTCCCTCCCGGGTGGATCCAAGTACGGGTGGCACCGGTGAAAGCCAAGGGGTAAGCTAAGAATTTACCCAAGAAATAGGAAACTGTCCATCTCAAGGGCATCTAGCTTAATGATTTAGGGTTTTGAAGTCTTACAAGCAGCCAAGCTGACATTAAACTATGTTATTTTAAATTTTAAAGATGTTTTAGCATGCCTTAAAGTACTTTTTTAGCTGAATAGTTAAGTTAAGAACTAGACTAGGTGCTAAAGACCATTAAATATTGACCTCATATCAATATTTTCTCTATTAAATAACCGTTTCCCAGCAAATTTTTTTAAATAACTATAAATATGTTTAAAAATATATATAGAAATTTGTTTAGAAATATTTCTAGACATAAAAGTATAGTACATATGTAAATTTTTTGAAGATATCCTCTCCTCGTCGGCGATTTCTCGCACGCAGGATAATGCCTGCAACCAGTTATCTAGATGATGGCTAGCAATTTCTCATAGTTAAGACGGGGCTAAAAAAAATCTATTTTTCAGGGGCGGACCTGGCGTTGAGTCGCACGCCCATCGCGTCCCCTTATTTGCCCGTTCCCCACCGCCTTATTGCCCCGTCGCCCATTTGGCCACATTGTTTGGATGTTTCGCTCCTTGGCTGAAATCGGTTCACGCATCCATGGGAATCATTTAGCCCCCAACCACCGCCACCCTCATCCGCCGCCTCCGACGTGGTAATCATCTCACGAGACTCTGAGGGCTCACCTTTGGCCGTTACATTGGGAAAAATGCAGGGAGCCGGCCAGCGATTAGCAAATTATTTTTAAATTAAGCTTCAAATTTAATGAAAATCCTTTAGAATGATCTTGCGTTTGCTTTATGTGTCCTTTTTTCGCGTTTCCTTTTAAAAGGATCTTTGGATCTTGGGATCTTTCCGATTTCATGCATGTTTTTGTTTCTTGACGAGTCAGTGCACGTCGTCTTGACGATCCTTGGCGCCCACATGCTAATCGCCAGCTTTAACTAGTGCATTCCCCACTTTAAATCGGAATGATAATGCTGCGACTCCGATTAAGCTGCCCCTCTCCGCTTCCCCCTCCTTTGCGCTGGCACTGCACTGCTTAGCCGACGGGGAGGGAACGAGATAGAGCCAGAGGGAGCAAGCGACAGAGAAGGAGAGAGTGAGAGAGAAAAAGTGTGAGAGAGAGAGAGCGAGACCCAGAGAGAGGCGCGCACACACACGCACACACACTTTCTCTTCGGGCCATGCGCAGCCATCCATTCCGCTTTCGACCAATGTGCGCTGGGAGTAGGTGCACCTGGGAGCGAGAGCGAGCGAGCGAGCAAAAGTCGTGAGCGGGACAGGGGAGGTGGCGCTGGTGGTGGTGGTGGTGCAGGCTGGGGACATATTTCCTTGTGTCACATGCGCCCCTCCCAACCTACACCCAACCATGCCACCCCCCTCTCTCCCTCCTGGGGAGCCGCCACAGGATTACCGCACTCTGTCGGTCATGGGATTGTGCGATTGTGCGGGGAAACGGGAGCGCAGTATGGCCAGGTCCTTGGTCCTTTCGATTTGACCCAGGCCGCCACCATCACCACATCCGTCGGAGCCTCAGATACAGGGACTCTGGCCGCAGATACAGAGATACAGATACAGATGCAGGGCTGCAGAGATGCAGAGATACAGCGGCCCCAAAAACAGAGTTGCAGATACTAGATATAGTTTACACATCTGTATGCCTTTATTTATATATATAAATACATACATGCGAGTGTACATAGCCACCGAGGTCCAACCATGTACAACTCCGTCTTCGTATTTACTTTTGCATTCGATAAACAAAATGTGTCTACAAAATCCAGAGCAGACAAAAGCACAGCACATGCAGATGCAGATACAAATACAGATACAGATGCACTTGCATGTCAGGATACACAGACAGAAAAAAGAGGGGGAGCGCAACAATTAAGAATCCTAAGAGAAAAAAATTTGAAAACATTTACTGTTTTCTTTTTTAAGATCACCTCTCTCGCATATCTCTAAAATAAATTCACCTTAATGTACATTTTAAAAAGAAAATCATCAAAAATATCGAAATATTTGTTGATTTATCGCTTGCACAATCGCTATTCCTTTTTAATAACAATTCTTTTCCCTACATTGCTTTAAAACAATTCATTTTGATCTTAATTAAAAATTTTAAATAAAATATGTATTTGGTTTATCAAATATATCGATTCTTTTATTTGTTTAACTCTTGCACAATCGATATTTATAAAATCAACAAAAGTGTTAAAACTTGGACAAAACATTTACGGGTTACAATTTTCATTTGTCTAAGATAAAAAAAAATAAAATAAAAAAGAAGGTAAGTAAAACACTGAATTCAATTGAATTCATAATCGAAACCTTCTATAATATTTGTAGTTATCGGTAAAAGTTTTATCTACATCAATTTCATTGACAAAAAATAAGAAAGAAATTACACTTCAAGCTCTCTTAAAACAATATTTCCTCACTTTAATGATAACTTAACTTAGTTATCCTTAATCATCAAATGTGGATATTTATTTGACTTATAAAACCACAAATTTTTCGAGTGCATACACATGCATATTGTATGTGAAGGTATAAGCATCCTATTTGTAATCAATTGACATTTGGATTCCCCAGGCAATTCTACAAAAGACGCATTCTTTGGGGTTTAGGGGGAATGAGAAAAAGTGCAGAGAATTGATAGCCAAGCTTAAAGTCATTTCCAGATGGAAAAACTACAAATGCAAAGAAGTTTACTAAAGCATTGGGAAAATATAGATAAGTAAAAATAATTCATTAATTAAATAGGGTTAAAAAAATACGAAATAACGTGTAATTATTGATACTTGTATTTATTTGCTAATCTAAAACTTAGCTCTATATTTAAAATGAAAGGTTTAAGTATTCTTGTATGCATTATTATTATTTTACTATTCATTTGGCCCCGAAAATGCCTTTGTCCGATTGAAAGCGGTTTTTGTGTATATTTTTCAATAAAAGGAAATTCGATACCCGCAGCAAATCTCTGTATCGTAAAGGAGGGGCCACAATTTGCCCCGAAAAGTCGATTTAATTAAAGTCGATTGCGCGACTCCTTACGCCCCCCGCCCGGTGGAGTGACACACTACTTGGCATCATCGCGGATGCACCACTGGCCGGCATCCGATTCAGATACAGATACAGATACAGATACGGATACGCCCTGGGAGTGGGCCGCGTCCATCGATGGATGAAGGCTCCCACGAACCGCGAGCCACTCGATGTGCATGGGGACCTGCACGCCGCTCTGCCTGTGCTCGTAATTAATTATTTCATTAGTGCACACTTGATCCGCACTCCTGCCCCTCCGCGGCCGCTGGGCGGGCAGTGGGGGCGGGGAAAAATGGGGAAAGTAATGCGCGGACATTGGGGCCTCTCATATTGATTCAGGAGTATCGAAAATATGGCAACGAAATCGTTAAAGAACTTGTTGTAATTATAACCCTGAAATACAAAGGGCAGTTTAATAAACTTTTCGGGTTCATAGTGGGAGGTAAATAATTATAACCGATATGTTACATGAAATAATATATGGAAATATCGAAATTATCGATACAGAAATTAATTAGCTCAATAAAATATTGTATTAAGCGTCAGCATAACAATAACATGAGTTTATCTAGCTTCAAAATTATTGTTTTAATTTAAAAAGAAATTATATTATTATAGAAACGCCATTATAATACATATAAATAGCAAAAATATCGTACCAAAATCGATTTGTGCTAAAAAATAGATAAATAGAGTTAATCAAAAATAGATTCTATTATTAAAAGTCTAAAGTACAAGTATTAAAAAAAACAACATTCAAGTTGTAATCTTATTCCAAAGAAGTTAGTTTTTCAATCAAGGGATTTAAGGCTTAAAGCATATTTTTCTATATAAATCCGTATTATAATTTTTATTATTCCCACCAAATTCAAGCTTTCCTTCAATGCATCATTATAAATGTTGTCTTGTTTGCCTTTAAAGACAAACTCAACACCGAAAGCTTAAATCTAACACCGAAGCTTAAAGACTCTAAAAGCAAGCTTACAGTATATTTAATTAATTTTTATTAGCCAATTTGGCAATGTTAAATTTTTAATGTAAAGTTTTAAATTTTAAATTATATATTTATTGAAAAACTAAATTTAATTACTTAAAATAATATTAATACTATAACAAAAATAAAAATAATAATAATATTAATAATACTAAGATTTGGTAACAAATAAAAATTTGTTGAGAATATATTTAATAAAGCAAACAGACTAAAATATCGATTATTAAACTATCATTAATGTCTCGATTCCTTAAAATCTGTTATCGACGTGAATAGACCTGAACTGTCTTGCAGGGTGCGTAAGAAGATGTAAAGAGCGAGCGATGACAGCGAAAGAGCGCAGGGCTCTCTTAATTTCACAGTGCCAGCGCTTTGCACTGCTTGCCAGCCGCTTTCGGCTCTCAGCGCTGCCCTGGGAGCTGGGCGTTAGTATGTGAGAGTGAGGGAGCCGGCAATACAACACACACGTACAGAGCGAATGGACAACTGCCACCCGGTAATGGTAGTGTGAGCGGCGGAGGGCACTCGCGTGTTTTGTGCCTCGTTTATGTGTGCGTGTGTGTCGAGTGTCCACCAGTGGCCGTTGCGAGAGAGAGTCCCATGTACATAGTAGCCGGTGACAGTGTATGTGTGCGCGAGTGTGTGTGTGTGCTTTCCTTGGCTCCCTCTCGCTGCTCGCGAGCGCCAAGCAGCAGCAACCGCGACGGCCGACGGCAGCGGCAGCGCGACGGCAGCAGCAGCAGCGGCGACGTGATTTCAAATCCGCACAAGTTCGAACAAGTCGCATCGCATCGCATCGCACACCGCACAACGCACCGCATCGCTGGCAATCGGTAATCGGAATCGGCATCGGGGAATCGGTCGGTCGGCCAAAAAACAATAAGTGCACCAAAAAAAGAGAATACAAAACCACCAACAAGCAAACGAGAAACAAGAAAATAAAGAAGCAAACAAGAAACGCGTGCTACGTTTTGCCGTCGCCAAAACACAAGAATAAGTACGCAAGAAAAATATGAAAATAATAATAAAAAAAAAATACTCACAAATTGCGGCCACAATTTTTTTAATTTCGTTCATATTTTTTTTATTGTTACTGTTACTGTTTTTACTGTGAACCGTTTGCGTGTGAGAGAACCCACCACTAAAGGATCCGCGCCCCGCCCCTCGCTGGACACTACGGAGCGCGGTCCACCACCATGAGGGAGGGGAGGGTCCACGCACCACCCTCGCACACTCTCACACCTACACCGCACACTCATACGCGCAGCGAGTGTCCTGCTATTTACTTTTTCCCCCTCCTCCGCTTGGTGCCTCTTACCGTTTCCTTCCACTGTTTGCATTCCAGCCGAGTGTCGCCGTCCCACTCGCACTGCCGCAAAAGTGTCGCCTTCATCGTTGTCGTTTGTCGTTTTGTCGCTTGTCGTCGTCGTCGTCGTCGCAGCTGCGTCTTTTGGATTGGCTTCCCCGCTTCGTTTTTTATTCGTCCCTCCCGCACACACACACACACATACACCCCCATCCTCGACTGTGTCCATGTTTCCCCCCCTCCACCTCTTCAATTGGATTACATAGCTCCTTGAGGCTCTCCCGTTCTCCCGCTCTGCCATTCACCGTTCTGTGTGTGTCCCCAGCATCTGCGGCAGCGCTGCCAACGACGACGTCGACATTTCGTTTTTTTGTGATTCGTTTTTTGCGTGTGTTTCGTGTGCGTGCTCGCTCGTTCGTTCTTTAATATTGTCGTTGAGTGTCATTGGTCGAAAGGCAAACGATGGCGCGCACTGCTTGTGTCGCCTTTTTATTAGAACGAACCCCCCGGGTGGGGTGGGGTGGGGTGTGTGGTGGCCGAGAGGGGCGTGGGCCCAAGTAGCCGAATGGGTTTTTGATTGTGTTGTTGTTGTAGGTGGGTGAGTGGGGGAATGGGTGTGGGGGTGGGGTGCGGGTCTCGGTCGGGCTGTATTTGTGTGCGATTGCGAATGTGCCCCGTTTTGTTTGTGTCGTAGGCGTGCGAGCGAGAGCGCACTAGCGCCTGCATGTGCATGTGTTTGTTGGGGGGTTAGCGAGCGAGCGAGAGAGAGAGAGAGAGAGCAAGCGCGAGCGAACGAGCGAGGGCGAGTGCAAAGTGCATAAAAGTTGGGCCAGCAAAAATGGCGACATCGGCAGCCAGCAAGCAGCAGCGAGGCAACGCGAGGCGACGCGACGTCGACGGCGGCCAAAGCAGCGCCAATTTGGTGTCGCGCGATTTTATAACCGTTCTCAAAAGCGGCGGCGTTGCGGCCTCTGCCTGTCCTCCTCGCACGGACCGAAAAGCGGAGCCCAAAAGAGCTGGTGACAGAGAGAGCGGAGGGCGAGGAGAAACCAAGCAGTGTCCGATTTTTTTTTTGTTTTGTTTTCTTGTTGCTGTTCTCATCACACATTATGCTTTTTTAGTTGCAATTAAACACCGATCAAAATGAACAGCGGCATGAACCCTGAGCGGTGGCAAGAGGAAGAGGCCGGATGAACGAGACACCGGGAATAATAACAATAACAACATCTCAAAGCAAAGCAAAACAACAAATCAATCGCGTACACCCACACACACTCACACACAAACACTCTCTCTCATGGGGATGCAGTGATGCCAGTGTGTGTGCGTCCATGTCCGCGTATGTGTACGTGCATGTGTGTGCTGTGCCTACACGCCCCCCAAAAAATAATAGTAAATAAATAAGTATAATCATCATATAACAATAAATACATATAATAATATACTGTCAAAGCAGCAGCAACTGCAGTTAAAAAAGCAACTGCAACAACAAGAACAACAACACCAACAACGACCTACACCCACACGGACAATACAGGTGAGCCAAAGAAATCAAACTCTAAAAAAACTCTATATTTTAAATCCTCTTTTAAATAAATATTTAGAAACAACTTTACTGTATTGAAGGAATTTTCCCTCTAACAATCTTTGAATAGGTTTCGTTGATGTTTTGCCATGCTTTCTTTACTTTCAATCTGTGTTAAGAAATTATTTTATTTTATTTAAGAAAGTATTTAAAATTTGAAAATATGTATCCATATTTATGGTATAATAATAGGAATATTCATTAATAATAATAATAGATAAGGCAATATCACATATTGTACATGTATGGACAGTTTTATTTAGATAAATCTAAAATTCAGTAAGACCTAGAAACAGACCAGATTGACTGTAAATGCTCTAAGAAATATATGAATATACTTTAAAAGGATCGGAAAAAGGCTCCTTCAAACATCTAACTGAACTCTGAAAGGTTAAAGGCTAAAACCTTTAGTTTGACTTATTATTGATTCATAATCAAAAGGGCATTTTACAGCATTTATCCTTTTTATATCTTATGTTCCATCACTTTTAATATAGATTTGTTGGATATCTTTTTAAATAGTTCTCTGCCGACGGTATTTTCCGAAATTTGAATAAAAACTATGCAGCCCTAGGATCTTTATTTTGCCAATCAGATATTCGGAGCATTACAAAAACATATGGAAAACGTTGTGTTGTGTATACAATAAAACCCCTGTTGTAAATAATAATAACTTTGATTTACCCAGATAAACCATTAAAAAAAACTATATAAACATTAAAATAAAAACCAAATGAATTTCAATTTGATTTTAAAGCTAGGAAATTTCATTTACCTCAGATTACAAGTTACATTTAATGATTTTCCTTACTGTGCAGTTAAAATAAAATAGATATATAGTTTTTAATATAACATATAAAGATAGATAAAGCATAGCCAAGACTTTCAACAAATTGTATTGATAAAATAAAGTTAAATAGTTGTCAAGAGTAGTAATTAAAGATAAACGTAACATTTTACATCCAGATAAACGCAATTGAAATGACTGTTTTGGGATAATTATCTTAACAGATCGGTTTATGCCAGTATTTATCAATTTCAATCGAAAAATCGTCTAAAGCCGCATTCATTGGCACTAAAAACATTTAGTTTACTTTCACAACTTGTGTTTTAGATTCAATGAACTGACCAAAGGTTAATCCTAACGTAACGAAAAGCCTTTCCAACTTGAATTGCTTTCATTTCTTGGGTTTCCTTTTTTTTTATATAATTATTAAATGTATGTTATTTTGTTGTCCCATTTATTCTAATGCTCCCAGAGCTTTTTCATTCAGCCTTGAGTTTCCCCCCACCAACAAGCACTCCCCACATTTTCCCAGCCTTGTCTTCCATCTGGATTTTCCCATGGATTAAGCAGGCCATTTTATTTTATTAATTCTCTTTTTTTTTATTCAGTCTCAAGGTCGGTTCCGCACACAAGCTTGTATGCTTTAGGTCTGTGTATATATACTAGATATATATCTGTGTATATATCTGGCCCAAAACATTGATTTCCGATTCGCAGAAGCGTTGAACAATAAACGAAATTTGAACATGACAAATGAAGACAACAGCGATCCCAGAACGGTGGCAAGTGGAGGGAAATGAGATTGGTTTTTCCAGTTTTTAGTGTGAATAAACCTGACAACAGATCCCCCGACGAAATTTGCCTTTTGTTTTGCATTTATCTTTGCCTTTTGTCAGTCGAATTAAACACAGGTATAAAAACGCAAAAAATGCTTTTGTTTGCAGACTTATAAACTTCAGGCTGTAATTGATAACAATGAAATAAATACAAATAATAAATAAATAAAGTAAATTGTTAAATTAAAAGTTTGTTTGGAATTGTTTAGTTTCAGAAAAGCATAGGTTTTAGTAAGACTTTAATAGTTGCTACTGAAAAACTAAAGAATCAAATAGTTTGACAAATTAAAAGGTTTAATTCAAAAACAAATATACTAAAATATATCTTAATAATTGTATTTGGAATAAAATAGCATTGTATAATCATCGAAACTTATATTCCACAGACTCTTGGGTATTTTTCGCAACTTTTAAAAGCATTTATAAATTTTAATATTCAATATTTCTCATTAATTTGTTAAAAAAAAGCACAACTATTCCATGGCACTTAGCTGTATCTTTGTATATATGTGAATTGTGTGTGTGTGTGTGGGCGCAGGGCACAGCGGAGGCCATAACTATATAGCCATATAATCGCTTGTTCGTGAGCTGTAAACACAGGCATTGTTAATTTACACCGTGCTTATAATTAGCAATAGAACGGCAGTTGACTTTTCCAGTTGTTATTTGCACCAGGCCTTCCCCTCCACGTTCCCCTCTGATCTGTTCGAGTGCACTTAAAAAATATTTGTATAGGTTCAGATTAATGTATATTTTAAGAACTGAAAGTACTGCCTTTAATGTTAAACTAATGCATATCTTAAATTATATATAAAACTGTCAATTATTTATGGTTAAATATTCAAATTTTCGAATAGTTCTCTTCTGTTTTGATTAAATTTTCACAAATATTTTGGTATCATTAAAATTCTATTAAAACCTAATGAACATTCTTTAGTTTCTGAACGAATGACACTTAATTCCAGTGACTTTCTTCACGTGCACCTGTGGAAGGTGGCCAAGCGACAAAGACCCGCCAGGTGACAGGCGAATACCTCTTTAGGGCCACAGATCCCAGCGACTGCCATCTCATGGTTGGCTGGCGGCAAAGATTGTCGCTCAGGCGTTTACGAGGGGCGCCAGCTGAGGCTGTAGCTTTTTTTAACCGGAACTGAAGCTAAGGGTAATGCCAGAGGGCCGGTTAACTCGCCTGCACTGCCAAAAGCCCAGATAGGTATCTAAACGAAACCGAAAAGTACCAGATAAACTGGGGTTTCGCCTGGCGCCTGTAATTTATCTGAAGAATAATTCAAAACAGAGTGCTGTTTAGCGGCAAATTGTGCTGCAAAAACTGCAACAATCTCCCAAATATATTCAATCGATATTATTTGATTTGTAATTTTTCCCTAACGAGAAAGTGTTCTTCAAATGATGTTGTCCAAAGGTCCCTGTTAAATATAAGTACCAGATAAACTGATTTTTACCTGGTGCCTGCAATTTTGTCTAAACGATAAATAATAACAAACTGTTCTTTAACCATGAAAGATAATTAATATTTTTCTCAAGTTTCCTTGTTGAAGAGTTCCTATTATTTTACCAAAGAGTCCAGGTCCCTGTTAAATATAAGTATCAGATTTAGACAGCTTCCTCTGGCGTTTGTCTTTTATGAACAATAAATAATACAAATATCACTTTTAGCAGTGCTTTTACCGTGCTTTTGATAAAGTCTTGCCCTGAAGCCCCTGTTAAATATAAGCACATGGTATAATATACCTAAGACCGATAAGAAATTTAAGAATGATGTCTAACACTGAAAGCTTATTAATCTTTTTCTCAAATTGGCTTTGCTAAAATTTATTTAAATTTTACCGAGCCGCAAAGGTCTTGTTCCTGTCAAAGTTAACCGTCACTTTTAAGGAAACCACATTTTTCTTAGCAATTATTTCAACTATCCATGAAATTTGAACAGTGAAACAAGAGTGCGACGATCTGCAGTCCGCTCCAGACTTAACCGCAAGGTAAACAGTGTTAAAAAATGGCCAAGACCAGGTGAATTTGTCTCCTGGGATATTGTGCAATGGCCAGAGAGACTGTCGGCGACGACGTGCTAACTGAAAGTGCAAATGAATTTGTTGATTGTCCCGGCTTGCCGCATCCGTGACTTGTTACTTTCAACTGTAACTCCATCGCAGTGCCACAGTGCTGCTCAGGCATTTTCAGGGTTCAGTTCAGGGTTGGATCACCAAGAACTATTTACAAATAATGTGAGAAAGGTGCCTCTGCAATGCGGAATTCATCTGTCAAACTGAAGTTTCTTTAGTTAAACCAATGAATCATAATCGTAATTTGTTGTTAGTTCGAGAGAGAACCCCCCCAGCTCAGTTCATCATCATCTTGGCTAACCAGTCACCGGATTTCTAGTTCTCCCGCCCGCTTCGGTCTCAGCCATTTCTGCGTTCGACTCTCATGTGCCCTTTGCCGGCTATTAATTAGCATATTTCGCCATGAATTAGCAGAGTGGAGTCAGGTTATAATGAGGTGGAAAGCCCAGCCGGGGGCGGTCTCTGCGCAGAATGGGGCGTGGTGCGTGGGGCGTGTGGCGGCTGAGGGGTAAGCAGATAGGGCGAGCGATCTCTGTCACTCTCACATAAAGAAGGGGGGGAAACAACAACACGGCAGGACTGCAATCATTTTGCACGCCGCCCGCAAAAAGACTTGCAAAAAGCAGCAGAGAGTCCCTTGCCCGCGGTGGCATAAAATGAAATTGCAACGGCAGCGGCAACACGACTCTGCAGATGCAATCGCCAGCGACTGGAGGACATGGGACATTGTCCTCACAGCCACAGCAACAGCCACAGCCCCCAGCCAGAGCCACATCCCTATCCACAGCCAATTCCACATCCACATCCACATCCATATCCACGTCCGACCTCGTCATTGTAATTGTTGCTGCCCAGCGCCGACTTGTATAATCCGCTCAATCCGCTGCATCTCCCACCAGCGCCCCCGCCGACCGAGGCATATAATTGCGCACAGTGGTTGCAGGACTCGGGATATTGGCCCATAAATAAGATAAATAAGATATCGAAGAGAAGCGTATGATTGTCTAATTTACAGCAAGTATTTTGATAGAGACTTGGGTATAATAACTATCGTTTACCATACATACTTTAAACATACATAGATCTTAAAGATGAGTAATCTTAAAGACAAATACAATCAAGAAAGAAATCAAACTTCCGGCTTTTGTATACTCATGGATTTTATAATGGAATCCAAGTAATCGAATTGGACATCAATTATATCAAAGCCCACAATACATTAATTTATATTCAAAGATTTGTTCTGTGCTAATTTGTACTATCTTAAAAAATGTAGACATTTTATTACACCTTTTTTAAAAAGGTGAGAAATGACTTCTTAACTGCTTTGTTTAATATTACAATACGCTGTTACCCAATTTCACAGCCCCCATCCTGTGCCAGCAAACCCAAAGTTTGAATTTAAAGTAAACAGGCCATCGGTAGGGTCACATTTTGATTTTGTACGTCAATTTAGTGGCAGCTTTAGAATGAAATACAAATTTTTTGTTAAGCAATATTATAAATTTTGTTAGCTGTTAGCAGATACCTAATACCGTCTTCTTACCTAAATTCAAGTAATTTATAAATGTCAATGAAGTGCCTGGTCACTCTGCATCAAAACAAAATGTTTAACATTCAACTAAATTGAAAAGAAATCATTAAAAAAGGGAAAATAAAGCTTAGCTAATATAAAATAAAAACATTTCGTACCTAAAACAGAATAATTTCCATTCTATGGTGTTAACATTATAATATTAAATATAAATAGTATTATTATGGAATATTTATAAGTTGATTTGACAAGCTTATTGATAATTTAATAATTAAAGATTGCCCTACAACTTTAAGACTTTCAATCGTTGATTCCCATTTAATTCAAATATTGAACTTCATCCAAATATATATATATGTATATATATTTTTGCAACCACTGTGGCCCAAAGGCCGCCGCCATTCGCTGGCTCACAGCAAGCCACCAGATGTTCAATCTGCCGCGCGAATTGGCCCATCCGATCGGTTTTGGCCAGATCGGGATCTGCTGGGATCCGCTGGGATCGTCGCCTGGCATCGGCCGGTGCATCCCGGGCTCTTTTGGGGGCAGATGAAGACGACAATTCGGAGCTTATGTGTCAGGTGCGCGTCGTGCCGCGAATGAAACAATTTATTGCACTCGCCACTCACTCGCTTTGCGGTGTTTTTAGTTTTCTGTTGTCCGTTGTCCGTTTTTTTCCCCCTTCAAATTTTATTTTTTTTCTTCTTGTTTTCCTTTTTTTATATTTTCTGTTTTCTGGCCGTGTTTTGCTGCTGCTCCTGCTTTAAATTGAATTTTCCACTGTCCGAGTCGGTTAGCTGGCTTTGTTGCCGCTTCGTTTTGCAAGCCGAGGCGGCTTACCACTTATTGTCCAACTGCCATAACCATAACGAATGCGGCAAATGGCCCGAAAACAGGAACAGAATCGCTTAATTGCACTGGCCCCGGCGCTCAGCGAAAAATTCAAGCAAATAAGTGACAAAATATGGGCCTAATTATCAGACAATGCGATGGGGAAATAGTCGAGAGGGAAGTCTTAGGAAACTAAAGAAACTAAGACGCAATTTTTACTTAGACTATAGCATTTAATAATTAAACATCTTTTCTGATTACTTTAATATTTTGATATGTTTTCCTTGTTTTTTATTTGTTATTAGAATAAGGAAATAACATATTGATGAAAGTTTCTTGGTTTCTGTGAACAAAACTTTATTTATGTGCACTAAACCATCACTTCTTTATATGTTCTTTCACTTTTAACATATATATAATAATATATTAATAAAACTTTCATTATTTTAAATTTAAATTCGAATTCTTTTACTTATTTCCAACTATCTTTTTGCTTAAATTGTTATATTTTTAACTATTTTTAACTAATACTTAACTTCTTTTACTTTTTTTCAACTATCTTTTGGCTTAAATTGTTATATTTTTAACTATACTAAACAATTAGCAGTTCAAAATGAGGACTGGTATGGGAATCGTTGTCTATAAGTTAGAATGATGTCTGTGTATGGAATTATTCCCTAGAAACCAAGAATATATACATTCCTGGACGGGGCTCTCTGACATCGTCAGTCAACGCGTCGGGAAATCGCAATCGTAATCGTTTTCCCGCCCATTTCAGCGATTCCCCCTTGGCATCACCATTGCCCATTGCCATCTCCATGTCCCATGTCCGTCTCCGTCTTCGTCTCAATCTCAATCCCCAACGTCCAGCAGGGGGTCGCGGTTCAAGGTGGAAGCCGCAGTAATAGATACACCAGCGGTC
>VNJV01007122.1:0-19516 GCA_008042635.1 Drosophila nikananu
CTTGCCTTATTATGATTCGCATAAAAATAAAGTCCCTGCCTCCGGCCGCCTCTCCCCTCCCCGCCGATAACTAAGTGCCACATTAAATTTACCCGAGCCTATAATTCATTTGTTAAGCCTCGGCCTCTGTGTCTCGGTTCCGCTGCCAGTTAGAGCCCGCTCCTCCTGTCCGAGATGATCATTAGCCGAGGAAGACCAAGGAGCACTGAAACACTGAAACTGAGCTTATTATACCCTCGCAGAGGGATATACCCCGTCGAAGGAGATGTGCAGCGCTCAGGATGATACTCCAAGTGTGGAAAGATAGGTATATATTTAGTTGTACAGGATATATTCAACTTGTAACCCCTTAAGTCGGGTCTCGCAATTCAGAAATATTATTATATATTAAGTTATTTAAGAATTATTTAAGAATTATTTATTTATGGCACAGTAATTAATAAATATTTGAACATAAAGTCAACAATATACCGAAATTACTAACTAACCAAGGACTACTTTATATAGATATAGACTTTTTTGGCCTGCATTATAATACTTCTTATGCTCGAAGACACCGTAAGAGTATTTACATTTTCGGATGCCCCAAACAGTCATTTATTCATTTGGTCTCGTGCTTTATTATTATTTTTATTTTTAGTGAATTTGTAGCTGCATTTCGGGTACCTCCCCTTGGTCTCAGCTCATCCCGGCAGCTCTTCCCAGCTCAGCTCATCCTGGCTCTTCTCGGCCCGGCTGAGTTATGGTGGGCAATAAATTTATATGACGTATAAATGTAAATAATTGAGCAGCGCGGAGCCGCCGTCTAGAGTTGTCACAGCGGTGAGGCTGCGGCTCTGGGGTTGAGATTGGGGAGTGGGGCTTGGGGTTTGGGGTTCTGAGGGGTAGTCAAGGGGTGCAGCGGCTTGTTGACTCCGTGATTGATGCCGGACCCCACTCTGCGGCTGCTCGCATAAAAGTCCTTAATGGCCATTCTGTGTCGGGCATTTAATTTAAAGTTTCGCTGCATCTTTTTGTTACACATTTTATTATTTGTTGTTGGCTGCCATTTTACAGAAAGCGGAGGAAAACACTCTAGACGGTCAGGGCGCAAATGGGATAGGGTGAGGTCATGTCGATGCCCAGCTTCTTGATCACGGCGTCGATCTGGTCCTGGCTCTTCAGCCCATAGCCCTCGAAGAACTTCACGTTGAAGCGGCTGATCCGGTTGCCGGAGATGTTCTGCAGGAACTTGTAGTAGCTGGGCCGCAGCGAGCGCGCCTCCAGGATGGCCGAGTGGAAGAGAACTCCCGTGAAGAATCCGTACATCACCATGGCGAAGTGTGGCACCTCGGGCAGCCTGCCCTCGGCCACACCCCAGTTGTACAAAAGCTGCAGGGACTTCCACATCAGGTAGCAGGCCACCGTGGTGTTGGGGAACTTGAGCAGGCCAATCGAGCCGAGCAGGCCAGCCGGAATGGCGAAGAGAGCACTGTCGTATCCACAGCTATGACGCAGGCCACAGGAAGTTGTCTAAGGGGATCAGATCAAATAGTATTTAAATATAATTTGCGAATTCTCAGAACCCACCTTAAAGAGCAGCGAGAAGATGCCCAGAGCCAGGCCCAACTGCAGGGATCCCTTGTTGAAGATCTGCTTGCGCCACTGCATTTTGAATTGGATTATCTTGGGAATGTTGAGCAGCAGCTTCAGGCCCACCTGGAGGCCCACGCCGCCCAGGAAAGGCTTCAGTCCTCCAAGGAGGGCATACGGAGCACAGCCCCTCTTGTGGGGACAGCTGGGATGCTTGGTGGTCAGGAGGCGGTCGTAGAGCTCCAGGTACGCGGTGATGCTGCGGAAGTTGAGGGGTCGCTGGCGAGAGCTCTGTGATGTGGTCACCGCCGGCGACTTCAGCGGTCCCTCCTCCTCCTTGCCAAGTATCACGCCCAGGCCCTTGAAGGTGGCGTCCTTGGCCACTGTCTTGTGCAGGCCGGCACGGTACATGTACATCAGGGCCGTGACGCTCAGACCCATGATGAGCACCTGGCCGTTGGGAATGGAACGAACCAGTCCCCGGGTTTCCAGCATCTTCCACAGCGTCTCAATGCCCACGTTGGCCACGTACATGGCCAGTGGAGCACGCCGCTCTGGACGTTCGGCGGCCAAGGAAACAAAACTCGATATGAAGGAGGGAAGAAAGCCCACCGATCCGAAGTAGAAACCGCCAAGCAGCTGGCGCAGGAAACACACGCAAAAGACGAAGAGGCCTCCGTTCAATGAGAGGAATGCCGTAGACTGGAGGATACCGGCTGCAGTGCGTCCAAGGTCCTTCAGCGAGGGTATGCGACCTCTCATGACTAGCGCTAACTGTGAATAAAAATAGAGATTGGTGGGGGTGAAAAATGATCGTGGGAAACTAAGAGTAAATTATATACATATTTAAGTACAACAAGCACCTACAATAAGCATTTTTTTTAAAGAGTTCTCTATTAACGAACTTCGTACCGTATCACCGCTGTGCAGGTGCGAAACTCTTGCTATTTTTAACCCATTCTCAACCTACCAGGTAGACAGTGGCGTAGGTGCGCAGACTGGGGGGTATCTCGGAGAGCATCATACCCGCCGCGGCGCAGGCACAGCTCGAGGTCCACGGGTGATTGTACTCATGGCAGCTGCAGTTGAAGGCGATTTCCGCCAGCTTACTCTGGACAGCCATGATCCACTTTGAATATTGACTTCTGCTCGGCGGTCGGCGATTATCGAATTATAGCTCCGGTGGAGATGATAAAGCTTATCGGGAAGGGGCCTATCGCCGGAAAGTGCGAAGGTGCCACGCTATGCTAAGTTAATCTCAACGCTCTACTTCGATTCGATTCTCCGGATGTGTGAGACTCCGTTCGGTTCCAATGTAATATCAGGCAGGCAGCTTTCCGAAATGCGGTCAGCCAAGTTCCCAAGGTCCCGTTCTATCAGTAGTAGCCTCTTCTGGGTTCCAAGCTCCTCGGTTCCCTGTAATTTTCGCTACAGCATTTCCTGGTTCAGCTGCTGCTGCTCAGTCTCAGCTGCAGATTGGGTTTCGAAAGGTGGAAAAATGATATAAAACATGTATTAGAATATCGTAATTGCATGCATATTCACCCACCGATTGGCTGTTCCAGCTAATTTTAAGAATTTATTAGGCAAGTTAATCTAAAATTTCTCCTCTGCGGGGATCACGTTCGGGCCTGGTCGGCCATCAAATAGAACTGACTCTCGCCGCCCCAGTCACGGTTTGGCCAAGTGAGCGCCGCGTGTGGACGCACCTTAGCAGCTCCATTCCATTCCATTCCACTCCGGCCGTAATCAGCCCTCTCCCCAAATTCCACGCAAGTGCTTTGGCTGAAGTGCGTCGGATGCGATGCGGCGCTTATCGCATCCACGCGAGCCGAAAGTTAACTTTGGCTGCTCGATGGCCGATCGGTTTGTTGACGCTGCGTCATCCACAGCTGGTGGGGATTCTTATCGTCTCCCAAGAGCTCGCCGACATGTGCGTTTATTGCCTTGGGATTCTCTTAGTTCCACATTGGGCTCTCTTCAGAGGGGTTAATAGATTAGGTTTGTTATTATTATTTTATTAAGGGCCTGCGAGCGGTAACATTAAAAACAGCATATGTATGTTTAATTCAAATCAGAATTTAAATTAAAATTATATTTGTAATTTATGTCATGGAAGCATCATATTATTTACACATACATATTAAAGGTACGTATTAAATACTAATAAGTTGCCTTTGGATTCAAATTACATTTAATTTAGGGAATTTTATATAATTTATCATTTTTAAATGCTAAATATTTAGCCATATTTTGGTTTTATATTAAAATATATAAATTCAGTAAATAAATTGCCAAATGTATAAATATCTGGATTTATTAGTTCTTGAACGCCTTGAAGGCTTTATACTAAAAATGATGAACAATTGTGTTGCATACATTGAGGAGTTTCATACCCCAGCAGGGCATTAAAAGATTATAATGCAACACGTATCCGACCCAATAAATCATATGAAAATACAACAGCTACTAAAAGATAGCAATATAGTTCTTAAAATACTTTTTACATGTGTCGATTGGCAATAAGCTTAATTTTAGACACTCAATGCGAATCTCGGGTAGGGTGAATTCCAGATAATGCCCAGTTTCTTGATCACTTGGTTGGCCTGGTCCTGGCTTCTAACTCCAAAAGCCTCAAAGGGCTTCAAATTGAACCTGCTCAGGCGGCTGCCGGAAATGGTTTCGATGAACTTGAAGTAGCTGGGCCTCATGGATTGCGCTTCCAATACGGTAGACTGGCAGAGCACGGCCGCGAAAAGGCCATACATGATCATGGCAAAGTATGGCACCTCGGGCAGCCTGCCCTCGGCCACGCCCCAGTTGTACAGGAGCTGCAGGGACTTCCACATTAGATACAAGGCCACCGTGGTGTTGGGGAACTTCAGGAGGCCAATCGAGCCGAGCAGGCCAGCCGGAATGGCGAAGAGAGCACTGTCGTATCCACAGCTATGACGCAGGCCACAGGAAGTTGTCTAAGGGGATCAGAGCAAATAGTATTTAAATATAATTTGCGAATTCGCAGAACCCACCTTAAAGAGCAGCGAGAAGATGCCCAGAGCGAGGCCCAACTGCAGAGATCCCTTGTTGAAGATCTGCTTGCGCCACTGCATCTTGAGTTGGATTATCTTGGGAATGTTGAGCAGCAGCTTCAGGCCCACCTGGAGGCCCACGCCACCCAGGAAAGGCTTCAGTCCTCCAAGGAGGGCATACGGAGCACAGCCCCTCTTGTGGGGACAGCTGGGATGCTTGGTGGTCAGGAGGCGGTCGTAGAGCTCCAGATACGCGGTGATGCTGCGGAAGTTGAGAGGTCGCTGGCGAGAGCTCTGTGATGTGGTCACCGCCGGCGACTTCAGCGGTCCCTCCTCCTCCTTGCCTATTATCACGCCCAGGCCCTTGAAGGTGGCATCCTTGGCCACTGTCCTGTGCAGGCCGGCACGGTACATGTACATCAGGGCCGTGATGCTCAGACCCATGATGAGCACCTGGCCGTTGGGAATGGAACGAACCAGTCCCCGGGTTTCCAGCATCCTCCATAGTGCCTCAACGCCTACGTTTGCCACATATATGGCCAGTGCAGTTCGGCGCTCTGGTCGTTCTGCGGCCAGCGATATGGAACTGACCAGGAGAGATGGTATGAAAGCAGCTGTGCTGAAATAGAATCCACCCAGTAACTGCCGTACCAGGCAAATGGCAAGGATGAAGAGGCTGCCATTTAATGAGAGGAAAGCTGTAGACTGAAGAATGCCGGCTGCAGTGCATCTGAGGTCCTTGAAGGATGGAATACGGCCCCGCGTGATCAAAGCCAGCTGGAATAAGAACAATTAGAGCGATTTTTTAAAGGGACACATTCTATGTTCTTATGGTACAATTTGTGTCAGGCTTCCTCATAGGTATAAAGTAAATTTTAGATGATTAATAATTCGATTTTAATAAATTTAAAGAAACCATATGGAAACAGAAAGTAACAAACTAATGTAATTTTAAATTGCTTCGCTTTTACTGCAAGTCAAGCCGCTGGTCCTTCCACTTTCTGTAGAGCTCGTCGATGTTTTGAAGGGTCTTGTTTAGCTGTGGATCCAAGTCGCTAAACTCGTTCAACAGTTCTAATGCCAGGTGCTGCTCACAGCCCAGTCCGGTAAACAGCTGCACTCTCTGCCCGTGGTTGTAACCACCTTGTCTTTCGAAAGTACCATTACACAAGTATTTAAGGTGTGCGTCTAGCTGGTCATCTACAGAGGTAATGCCCTCCAGGACTTTAACCGAAACATCTGCCGTGCCTTGAAGCAGGGGATCGAAAAGAGCTTTGAAAATGCTGCTGGGCGGCTGTATGTTCTGGGCTATGGCCCCATCAATCAGCAGAAGATCTATCAATAGCACAGACCCCAGCATCAAGGTTTTCTGAATTTTCTTGTCTAACGCGGTAATCTTAGCGTTTGTTAAGTTCCTCTGCAAAATAAGATTGTGGGCAGTGACGATTTTCGGATTGATGTCAGTTGGCCGTGATCTGGTTAAAAGCTGACGGAAAGTCCGGCGATTGTGAAGTTGTTCCTTTCTGCGGACGGTTTGAGCTGGGTTGATAGGCTGATAACGCTTTCGGCCAGTTTTGGTGCAATAGGATACAATGATGCCGAAACATCGCCGCGGTTCCCCCTCAGATGATGAAGTGTTCCTGAAATAAATTTTTTTGGTGGGAAACTCCGTTCGCAGTATGGATGATTGATGATCCTGAGTGTTTACTTCTCTATAGCACCGATATGAATCTGATTGAGGTAGATCCTCACCTATGGATTCGGTCTCATAGCGTGAAAAGTACTTGTAGAAGGAACCGGCTTGAAGAGGCTGATCCTTGCGCGTCTGTGGGTGCAAAGTTGGTCGGCCTATGCCATAATCTTCCAAAGATTTATTTGCTAAATCTTCTTCCGCATATTTAAGATTCTGTATTACAGCCTCAATATCCTGAATTTGCTGTAAGCATTTCTCTCTGATGTCATGTGTCCGTTTCCAGTTATCTCTGGCCAATTTCCAGGAGAAAGAGAATAACCGGTTGGAACCGGCTTGAAGAGGTTGATCCTTGTTTGTCGGAATCGAAGCCTCGGGGCTTTCGTTGGGCTGCAAGTAATTGTAGCTGGAACCGCCTGGTAGACATCGGACATCTCTTTCACCTTCCAAAGTTGCAGTTGCTAAATCTTTTTCCACATATTGAAGATTCTGTATGGCATCCTCTGTATCCTGCATTTCCAGCAAGCATTTCTGCCTGATTTCACTTCCTCGCTTCCTGTTCTCGTGAGCCATTGCCCAGAGATCCCTTTTTCGCACGGATTCTCCTTCTGCTCTTGAAAAACGCTTCTGGTTCTGGATCTCTTCATGGTGTTCACGGCTCTGCTTCTCTTCCTGGATTTTCTTCAAAACATATTGGAGATTCTCATATAGGTTTGGCTTTAGAGTTTTCTCTCGACATATCTGCTCGACCTTATTCAGGAATTCTTCATTTACTTGAAGTTCAGCCATTTCGCTGTCAGTTTGGTGTGACTTCCAGTTTCCTGGTGGATTGCCATCTGCCATATTTTTCTGTAGAGTCTGGTCCTTGGCCTTACGGTCATTATTTTGGCGTTCTTCTCCAATACGTCTATCTTCGGGTAATTGCTCTTCCGACTTCACCGGTAAAAGGTTCTTCCGGTTTTTTAACTTTGCATGCATTTCTTTATTGATCTGCTCTGTCTCCTCAACAGATACTTTTTTAGCTTCCAGTTGTCTTTTCTTTCGTTCACTTTTTCGTGCTGCTTTTAGCTCTGCGGCTGTTACTTTATACTTCTCTTGAAGATCGATACATTTCCGCAGCAGCTGCATCTCCCTGAGATTAAAGTCATGCCCAGAGTCATCAATGTTTCGTTCGTCGTTCTCAGTTTCTGTCTCACACTGCTTTTGGGTTTTTCTTTGTATGTCTTTCTTTTGTTTTGGTTTAGATTCTTGTAACTGTCTCTTTTTTTCTTTAAATTTTCTTCCATCAACCACATCCAGTAACCCTGTCGCTCCATCTGGTTTAGTCTCCTGCTCTTTGCTTAGCTGGACCTTATCCTTTTGACAACTCTTTTTCTTCTGTTCGCGCTCTTTGAACTTAACGGCTTCCTCTTGATCCTTTTGCACCTCCCTTAGAAGCGCCAGTTCAGTCAGCTCTTTTTCGCGGTGGTACTCCTTGAGATAGACCATTACCTTTTGCTCTACGTTTTCTGCTCCCAACACGGATTTCTGCTTAGTGACCTCGCAACGCTCACGGTTGTTAACATGGGTCAGAGGGCAAGAACTGTGAATTCTTTGAGACTTCACTTGCTTTCTGGCTTTTTGTATTGGCTCCAATTTCTTCACTTCTCTGTTACGTTCAACCCTCATCCCGTCCTCTTTTGCTTTATAATGCTGTTGGTTTTCGGCTGGCACTTTGGTTCCATGATCCTGACGGGATGGATGGCGCGGACGTTGTGCTTCCCGCTTCTTGTCCATTAGATTGCGCTCATAATCACGACGCTCCTTGACTTTGAGCTGCTGTTCGCGTAGACGGCGCTCCTGAAGCTGGCGGGCCTCTGCCTTTCGCTGGAGGTCCAGCTGGCGTCGCTGGGCCACCTTTTGGAGATCGTGATTCAGATCACTTAGACGCTGTTGATCGCGTCGCACTTTGTCCTCCTGCCTCTTACGCGCTCGGTCCGAAGGATCGCGGGAGGAGAGCATGGGCAGCTCCGGCTGGACTCCTATCTTCTTGATTGCGCGGCTTTTTTTAGGCTCCAAGCTGTCCGATATCTCGTTGAGCCATATCTCTTGCTCCTCCCGTCGGTATTTCTCCTCCAAAGTGTTCAGGTGCTGAAACTTCTGGCGCCAAAAGAAAGAAGACGGTCGCCTGCTTCGATTGCGGCGTAGGGGACTGGCTCTAGAAGTCTTCGGAGCGACCACCTCCGGCGGACTCGAGAGACGCAGCCGTTGACGCCCCTCCTTGTCCAGGAGCAGGTGCAGGTCAGTACGACAGTTGACGTGAGTTGTGAAGGGATGGGAAAGATGTCCCATCTGTCGCAGTTGGCGCTCCATCTGCTCCAACAAATAATCTCTAGCTTTGGCCTCATGCTTGGCAGAGCGACTGAGAAAATTAAGCCAATTGTCGGATAGGACACGGTCCTCTTCGCAATTCTGTCCGCGTATCAGACCGCGAATGATGTGCATCTTCATGCGGCTACTATGTTGAAGGTGCTTCTCACCTGTTGTTTCTTTTATTTTACTCGCCATCGAAAATAAAATACAAACTTTTTATTTTGTTGTGTAATAACGTTTCACGTTCGGATCTCGGACTAGCACTAAATTTATCTCTTAACAACCGAGTACGAATGCTGTGATGTAAGATCAGTAAACTCCCGACTTGCTGTGGTCCTATTTATTAAACTCACCAAATAGACTGTGCCATAGATGCGCAGGCTCGCTGGAAATATGGACAGCATCATTCCTGCCGCTGAACAGGCACAGCTCGAGGTCCAGGGATGTATGTACTCCTGGCAGGTACAATTGAAGGCGATCTCAGCCAGTTTGCTTTGTGCCGCCATGACTCCACTTTGAATATTGACTGCGATTATCGAATTGCTACCAGACGGGTGATAAAGGCTATCGGGGGAAGTGGTGCCGAACTACAACCAAGTGAGACCCCTTAATCTGAATTCTCTTTTGGCTACCCAGAACATAGACTGTTTCCAGTCGAATATTATATTATCAGTTTAACTTTAGCTTTCCAGTAGTTTTTGCTAAGTCATTGCTGGTATTAGCTGCCTTTAGTCATCCACCTACATTGGCCAGCCATAAAATAATATAGACTGCGATACGATAGAGTTTACGCACACTTGGGGTTCCACAGAAACTTTACCAGGTGCGTTGTGCGTTCGCAATCGCGGCAAGTGATTCCGCATAAGTGCGTCTAGTTATCGCACACACGCTGCGGTTTGTTTACGCTGCGGTATTCACAAACGTGGGGTGCGTTATCAACACTTCGAAGTTCCAACCAAAGAAAAAATCTAATTTCCATACAATATTTTAGGCGCTAGTCTAAGAAATCGCTACAAAGCTTTTAAAGTCTTTGGGGGTGTTCTGGGTTTCTTTTTCTATAACTAGAGAGATCTTTTCCTTCTTTTTTATTCTATTTCATTGATTCGACTGTAAACTACTTCCTTTATCATCTTAAAACCTATTACTAAAAGCACAAAAGTGCAATGAAATGGAATATGTTTGTTATATAATAAAGTAAAATTGGTACAAATATATCTTCTTTTTTCTAATTCTCATGCTGAGTTTTATTGATAAAAAACCGATATCAAGACGAACAGTCAACATAATTTACAATCCACCCACATTTGCTTTGTTTAGTAATCGTTGGATGCTCTCAGAGAGCGGGAGACTCTTGTCGTATATATATAAAAATAGCTATCAAACGCAGATTTATGGATATATGGAGATATGTAGGATGAGGCCGCAAACCAAGACGACTGACTAACTGTACATGCCCTAGACCAGCGCTGATGTTGCTCAAGAGGCGAACGAGAAAGCTGGCAGCGGTCCCTTCTCCACGATGTTCAGAGCCTTAATGGTGTCCAGCGCCTGTTGCTGACTGCCCAGGCCGAATACGTTGAAGGCGCTTAGATTAAATCTGCTTAGTCTGGCAAAGATAAGGGATCGTTAATCTAATGCTTACGCACCGCGGTCAAACTTTGCTCACCTATCGCCCGAGATGGCCTGCAAAAACTTGTAGTAGCTAGGGCGCAGGCTCTTAGGCTCCAAGATGCCCGCGTGGAAGAGCACGGCTGTGAAGAAGGAGTACATGAACAACATAAAGTGAGGGATGTGCGGCAGGATGCCTCGCTCCTGCCCCTTGACACAAAGGATCTGCAAGGAGAGAATAGTATTTAAATACACCTAAGGAATTCTTTAATCTCTGAAACCAATATGAGCGTACCTGCAGCGCCTTCCACATGACATACAACGCCACCGTGTTGTCCGGATACATGGTGAAGGTGGCGGACGCAATTAATCCAGCTGGAATGGCAAATCTGGCATCATCCCGGTTAAAACTATGGCGCAGTAGACAGGAAATCGCCTGTAAAGATCAAAATGGTTACTGCTGATCAACCGATCGGCAAGGTTCGCTACTTACTTTGTACAGGAAGGAGAAGCTGCCCATGAACATTCCCAGCTGCAAGGTGCTCCGGTTTAAGATCTGCTTTTTCCACGGCATCTTTCCGGCGATTATGCGCTTCGTGTTCATCACCATCTTGAGGGCCACCTGAAGCGCCACCCCTCCCACGAAGGGTTTGATACCCCCCATTACCGAGTAGCTTATGCAGCTTTGCTGGTGTTTGCAGCTGGCGTGCTTTGCGCGGATCATGTTGCTGTAGACTCGCACCCAGTCAGAAACGGAGGAGAAGCTAACGGTGGGGCGACGTCTGGAGGGAGCTGGTTGCTCGCCTGGAACTATTGGTGCCGCCTTCGCCACCGGTCCTGCCTCCTCCTTACCCACAAATATGCGGAGAATGTTGAATATGGAATCCTTGGAGATGCCAAGTCGATAGAGGTAGAGTAGGGCCGCAATGCTCACGCCAAAGATGAGAGTCTGGCCATTGGGTATAGATCGCACCCAACCTCGTGACTCTGCCATTTTCCACAGCGATTCAGTGGCCACGTTGGCAACGTACAGTGTAAGCAGCGGTCGCCGGGCGGGACGTTCTACCAGAATGGCACTGAACGAGGCAAAGAAGCACGGTATAAAGGCAACCGTGGAGAAGTGATAGCGACCTATGACGTTTCGCAGCAGACAATTGTACAGTATAAAGGTGTAAGCGTTGGTAACCAAAAATGCTGTGGACTGTATAATCCCCAGCAGGGTACGCCGCAGATCCCCCAAGCTGGGCACTTTGTGCCGCATCAGCAAGGATATGGCGTAGACGACGGTGTAAACTCGGAGGCAGTAGGGTGTGGCCGAGAGGAGAATCCCAGCAGTGGCGCTCATACAATGGTCTGTCCAAGGGTGCTGGAACTCCTTGCAGGTGATGCACAGTGGGTTGTTGATCAGTTTACTTTGCCCCGCCATCGTGAAAGGTCAATCTGCGTGGTGTGAATAAAAAATAGAATCTCTTAGTAAATCATTAAATAAAAAATACATTTTTTTAAAGCTTGGAATAATTTTGTTATATATTTAAATCGACATTTTTGTGGGTGGCCAAAATCAATTTAAATCGTTAGTCACTACACATGGGGTGGCCGAGTCCGGGTCCGTTTCTTAACCTTTAATCTTATCTGCAGGCAACAAGTGTTCGCCTCGTTATTATTCTTTCAGCGCTATCGGTTGTTCCACTGAACTTGAAAAAAAATCCCTAAATTAGCTTTGGTTTTCAAATGTTTTGTATTCCTTAATTTCGCGGAGGACGCACTGCACCTGCTGCTGGCCATGCCAGAACTGACTGGCTTGCTTCGCGGGGCCTGACAAGCTGGATTGGATTGGCGGATTACAGCTGGTTGGCGGGTAGCTGTGACAATTTACTGCTGTCTATCGATAAGATATATACGTGATTAGCCGTCGCGGGGGATTTTGCAAGCAGTCAGAGCAAAGGTACTCTATGCGGTAAAAAAAAGCTGTTAGGAGTAGGTATTCTAATCATTTGTTGTCAGGTAATAAATTATACCAAGCTGAAGGAAAATATTAATAGCTACTGCAGAGAACTGAGGCGTTCATCAACTTTACAATTGACTAGGTGCTAGCTTTATATAAATGTAGCTAAAAAACTACATATGTATCTGCAACCTTAGGAATGGCTAAATTGACAAGGCTAATACTTTATGGGGTGGCGAGGGCAAATTTCGAAATATAATTAAATTCCCTTTCAAGGGTATACAAAATATAGAATAATCTAATAACAAACTATCTAACTTTTACAACTTTTAAAAGGAATAACTGTCCTAGGAGTTACGATGGCAATAAATAACGAAAACCTTTGGAATTTATTGGCTCACTACGTCGGCAGAGCACTATATTAGTATTAACTACTTTGGATTAAGCTCATGTGAGATAATAGCTATTTCTTGTGTAAGTATATAGATAGTATTTACTAACCGAGATAAAATTAACCTAGGCTACATAAGATTACACATTGCGACTAAAGTTGTTGCTATACCGAAATCAAGTTTTCTGTTCCCGCTCGCGATTTGCATAAGAAATACGGATGGGCCCCACAAGTCACTGGCCTACGGGTCAAGTCGAGATCTGTGCGCAATGGCTCGGCGAGATACGGAGTCCGAGGGGGCTGGGGACTGTGCTAATCTCTATTGCCGAACTACTTACTGGGTAGAGAGGTACTCACGAGTCAACTACTGGGCACTTGATTGCGGCAATAAAGTGATCGATGCCTAATCGCCGATTTGTACGCTGCTTGATTTGAGATACGGCTTATGTTGGCACCACGATATGCGGCTGCTTTCCACACAGATTGGCTTGACTGCGCCGAAAGATCTACTGATTCGAATTTCGGAATGACAATTTGACAGATTAAATGAGATGAAACGAGTGACGCGCAGTGCCTGCTGCGATTCCTGATTGTATGAACTATAGCCCCTTCCTCCGCTCTTGCATCGGTTAAAATCGGCCGAGTATATAGTACTTTATGTAGACGAAGACGGTAAGTGGCGCAGCAAAGTCAAATTGACCAACAACAACAAGTGGTCGTTGGGGCGGCGCCGTGTAGGATGTTTCTTCGATTTCGCTGCTCTGAAGCAGCTGCTTCGCCCGTTAGCAGCCCGTCAGCTGCATATTTTCCTTTGTCACAGCTACAGCGTTTATCTCACTTTTATCAGCGTGCCTAACGGGGCAATCGCGCGATTCGTAAACAATAATAAGAAAACAACTGCTCTGGTCATCTGCTGCGCCCGTTCGCATATCGATATATCGATAGCGCGGAGGGAATCGATTGGAGTGTGCGTGCGATGTTCGGCAGACGATAGTGCGCGCGGGCTTGAAGTGAATATTGGAAAAGGCGTCCGTTATTATTACCATTAATGTTGGAAATGTAATAAAAAAAACAATAAAGAAAATTTAAAACATAGATTAAATGCTTTACTTTCAATTTACTTATTTGGTTACGATCTTAAAACCTTGTTGGTCGCAAAAAAATTAAAACTATTTGTTTTTTATCCGTTGCTAATTTACGTTCTACAAATTAATAGAATCTAGAATAATAATTTGTTAATTATTTATTTTTGACAATTTTAATGACCTTAATGTTAAAATAAAAAAATAATACTATTTTTTACTGTATTAATAATACAATAAATTAAATAATTTGTTGTGAAGAGGACCTCAAATTTTGGAATTAAAATAAATACGTGTTAAAATTTATCAAACTTTATTTTTCATATATGTAACTTTGAGAGCCTAGGAAAATTAAAAATTATTCAATAAAATTACCATATATCACATATATCATAATTAGCTTTAATTTTTATAATTGACCCAATAATGATTTGATTTTCACTGATCCAATTACAAACTGTAAAGCGTTCCAAAATTTAATTTATTTAAAATATATATTTTTGAATGTATGTAAAAAAAGAAAAATAAAAGGAAAGTTTACAATTTAATAAGTATGAGTTTTTTATATTTACAATGTATATTCAAGAACGATTACTACTAACCAATTAGCTCATAATTGTAAAATTTATCTCATTTAAAAATTTCCAAACCGATAAATATCATTGATGTTTTCTAGGTGTGCTTAATTTAGGATCTTCGTATTGCTTTAAGTTTTTGAGATATTGGATTGATTTATTTTATGAATTGTTTTTGGAAACTTCAAATATATTGGAGTGTTCTTTCATCCATAGAAATTATATCCCGATTCCAAACTTCTGCCAATAAAACAGGGAAAGTGTTTTAACCAAAATCTAACTTACTTCAAAAGTTAAGTTTTTATTGATTAAAACAGCATTTTCTTTCCAGAGAAAGTCTTAATTGGCTCAGAATTATCCGACAAAGCTTAAGAGTCGCTTTGGCTGTTGTGCTCGCTCCGTTGCGGTCTGCAGCCTACGCTTGGGTGAAATTTTCATTTGCGAATCCTGTGGCAACCTCTGAGGCCACAATGCGTGCCACAATCAACTCAGGCTGCCTCTCTGCCAAGACTCTTGGGCTGCCAAATTGTTTGCCATTCGAACAGGCAGCAGGCAGGCGGGGAAACGCCGCCAAAGACTCTGTGCCTGTGCAATCAATTGGATTTCGGCTGTAGTTCATAAAGTGTATCTGAACCTGTCCCTGGATCACCTCATATTCCACTTTCGGTGCTATCTTTCGTTTCCGCCACCTCCTTTCCACTTGCGCGTGCACTGCGATAAAAAGCACATCGAAATAATATCAATCTATATACATAATTGGAAGTTAATGATTGCGTAATTAAACAGGTGAGAAAATATTTAAAAATAAGTTTTTATAATAATAAAATCCAAGCATTAAATACTTGGAATTAACAACCTCCACCCAATCTATTTCCCAGTGTAGGGAAGCTCTTTGAGTGCGGTTTTCGCGGCACAACGGATATACAAAATATTTCGTTATTGTCTGTAGCTTCTCCCACTCTTGGCTGCTCCCACTCTTGTTGCTCTTGCCATTACCTGTGGCATGGCTTATTTTGTAAAGCCAAACGCGCTTAAGTAGTTCATTCAGGACGAGTATACGGCCTAAGCAGATGGGGTGAGAGTCCTTTTTCTGGCGGTCTGTGCGGTTGGTGCGTAGCTTCATTTCTGCCGTTTGCCGCCTAAATGCTTAGCGAAATTGCGGCCGCTTTGTGTGATTCCCCTGTTTTTGCCGCGGCTTAGTCGGGGTGCCATGTATATCAAACATACTTGACTCTGTCAGGACCTGGCACTCACTTAATTTACTCGAGGTGTTTCGGCGCTCGACGTCCGTATCCGTATCCCGGCATAAATCTTTGTTTCTGACGTGTCGCTAAGTAGGCACTTAAAAGGTGAGCTCCTGGCCCATCCCGGCCGTATTGTGGCTGTTAATCTAAGCCCTGGCCTCCGCTTTCTTTGGGGTTCAATGGGCAATTAGCTCGGATTGCGGCCAGGGTGAAAGTTCCAGGCCCCAGGTCCAGGCTCCAGGCACAAGCTTCCAGGCTGCAGGTTGCAGGTCGAGTGCAGCATAATTGTCGTAATAGCCGGTCGAGAAAAGGGCAGGCAGGGGTCCTGCAGCTGTCAATCCGGCAGCCACTTAGGAATCAATTTGGCCAGCGGGGCGTGCGATTAATATGCAGCCAAGTACACGAAACGGATTCCCAAAATCTGTACCCAGCCCGGGAAGGGGATTGGGTTCGTTTTGGGGCTCATTGAGTTGACTGGCCACAGCAGAGCACCTCCAGCTCCTGCCCAACCGCTCCGGCATTTATAGACTTGTCTTGGGCTCATTTATCCTGGTCCGCAAACGCCATCCCCTCTGGCATTGCTTAATGCGGAGGTCCTGTTCAGGATGCCGCCTGCATGTGGCCATTTGTTTAGCTCCTTTGTGGAGTGTGTGTGTGAGTGTGGTTGCGTCCAAATGTGTTCAATTAAGCGGTAATAAATTGTTCATTTGCTCATTGGTGCGCACGGCCATTACAACAACAAGAGCAGCAGCAGGCAAAGGAGCCGGATCAGGATCCGAAACAGAGGAGGAGGAGCAGGAGTAGGCAGGATATATGGCTGGAGGAGACATTGTCGTCACTGTAATATTTTATGGGGACCAGCAGCGTACGTTGATGCATATCCTGCCATTAGCAAGCCTTTTGCATAATACACAATTAATTTTGCACAAAGTTGTTATTTTATTAATTGCTTCCATTCGTTTTTTTCCCCACTCACACCCCAGATCAGCAGTCGGTTAACCGAAACCTTGTGTGCCGGCCAGGTCTAAACAAGGGCCCCGGGAATCATCAATAGCTGTGGCCAGGAGTAAGCCAAAAACCATGATGCCACCTTGCCCCATTTTCCAGCCAGTAGTGGCTAGCCAACCAAAAATGTGGACCAAGACCGCACTGACTTCACATCAAAATAGAAATTTTGCGGCGGCTGCTAACGAACAAGTGCCAAAACAGACGTTTCCCCAACCTCAAGCCCAACCCAACCCCTTTGTTTTCCTTGGGCCAGAAAAGAGTCACACATGTTCGACTTTTTGGCGTGGGAGAAAATGTGTCAAATGTCACACAGCCAGGCAAGCAAGCAGGGAGACAATTGCCGCAATGCCAGCCGGATACTTGTCGGGCGGAAGTTGTTACCAAATGTAAAATTAACAATGGGTTATGTGCAGCTTTTGCCTCTCCGCCCTTTTTTTCCGTCGCATGTGGCATCCTTCTCGATTGTTGCCTTTGGAAATTGAAGTCAGTTGATGTTGAACTGTTGTTTTTTTCTCCCCCATTTTCAAACTGTTTGGTGACTAAGGAGTAATTGCTTCAAATGGCATTTCGATATTCCTATGGGTGCTGGGTGTCTAACAGAAGATAGATTTGAATTTCAGCACGTTTGGTGACAGTGAATTTGATTGAAGTAGAACCACTTAGTTATGGAAGTAAGCTATAGTATTTCATTTGCGAAATTTGGGGTAGGAAAACATATTAAAGAGTTGCAGGTTCTTATTGGATTGATTTTTTTTAATAAAAATTGTTTAAGGAAGGGGCTTGGAAACGATATTGGCTTACTAATTGAGGGCACGTTAATTAAAAGATCCAAATGCTTTAGATTGCACAGTTAATTACCTAAAGCTCAGCCTCCTCAGTACATTAGCAGCCTGATCCAGGTAGATGGGTGTGCGTGCCAGTTAGTAAATTGAGATAGTTGAACCAGTCAAGTGTTGGGATGAGCTCCATTCCTGGCTTCCGTATGCAAATGTGACTACTCGGGGGGAACAACAACGTCAACAGAGAGGAGATGCGGCCAAAATCAATTCCCGGCGTCCCAGCCAAGGTGCAATATCCCCGGAGCAAAGTCAAACGAAATTAGTTTGCTGCTCATAAAACTTTTCCACCAAGTTTGCGCTGCTGCCCACACTCACCTGCCCCAGCCTCGGAGTCCACGTAAACTTCGGTGGCATGTGTGTCTGTGTGTGTGAGCACACAATAACTTTGGCTTGCCGCCGGTGGGCGGATACATATGGGGAGGGGGAGGGAGCAGGTGTGGAGGAGCACAGGAACCGGAAGCCCGGTTACCCCACATGGCTCTTCACCTGAGATTTGAGACTTGAGACATGAAAAGTTTTTTGCGGCTCGCCGGCCAGTGGGTCCCAAAGCTTTAATTGTATTTCAAGTTCCAAGTTGTACTGGTCCTCGTACTCCTCGTCAATGTCTAGCTCCTCCTTTTCCTCCTGGTCGCTAGATACGCCTCTTTTTACATCCCACGCTCATTCCATTTCCATGCGTGATAAATGGCCAAAATGGAAAAATCGCTCGTTTGCTTTTGACCCGCTTTGTTCGCTTTGGCGCTACGTTTCGCTGTCCTCGCTGGAAGCAACATTTCAGGGCTTTTGTCTTTCAATTTGTCCCGAAAATCTCTTTTTCGGCCAGTTGCGGTGGCATTTGGGGCCACCACGCCCGCTTTCTTCTTCGCTTGTAATCGCTATGTTTGCATTTGCGTTGCATAGTTTTGTGGGGCAACGCACATTGCTGGATTTAGTATCGAACCATCCACATATCTGTCTACAGTCCCACCTCGATGAGAGGTCAGAGGCTACGAAATAGAGATTCTAAAATTGGGTATACCAGTTAAACAAAGGGTTTCAAAGGGTATAATAAGTAAGTTCCAAGAATAAAGCAGACATCTTTGACTCCATCAACCATTTATATTCTATCATTCTTTAAGCATTTTCTAATTACTAAATGAAGTTCCTTGGACGGAAGTTTTTCTAAAATTGGATCGCACTTTGGAGATACTCTTTTGAGTTATAAGACAATATCCATTACCTTTTTCTAACTTGCTCTCAATTGCCTCAGAAGTTTAGTAGTGACTTAAGCCGCGACTCGAGGCTGAACTGTAGCTACACAAAATAAGTCCTTTAAGGAATTTTACCACAAATTAAATCAAGAGCTTTTAAATTTTAGAGGTTCTTGACCAGCATTTGTTTGTTTCAACTGAGGGTTGAAATACCAATATATTTACAGAAATCGTTGGCCCGTTGTCTAGGGTTTACTGTACTTGGCTGGCTAAGACCGCACTGTATAATTGGGCTAACGTGTTCTGCGGGCGTAATTCATTCTGTTTATATGCTCTCACTCTGGCCAAGCTGGATTGTTGAAATGTGAAAAGATTTAATTTATTTGAAGTGCGAGCGAAAAAAGCGACTTCACTTCACTGGGATTGGACCGGGTTTGGCTCTCTGGGTCTTGGATTTGATGTGCTGGCTCCGATTCGCTTTCGAATTGCATTCATTCAAACGTTTCGATTGCTTTCCGGTGGATTCAATCTTCGAGTGATTTATTGTGTAGCCCAGACGAGGAAGAAAGCAGAGCGGGGTGGGAATCGTGATTGCGTTTGTTTAGGCACAATAATTATCCGCGGTTTATGTAAACGAAATCAATTATTAAGTCTCCGACAAAGCCCTAAATTAGAAGCATTGTAAACTGGAATCTATGCATTAACTGTAAGCAGTTCTATAATTATGTCATTAGTGGGCATAACAAATGCTGCCAGTTCCTTGAGCGACAGTCTATATAAGAACTACGCGACGCCCTCGTTCGTCCAGTTCAGCCAAGGATAATGAAGTTCATGAAGTACGCCGTCTTCTTTTACACCTCAGTGGGCATTGAGCCGTACACGAAGGCCTCTCGCCCGCGGAAAAGCAGCGCTTGGGCCAACCTCCTGTTCTGGACCAACGTGATCAACCTGAGTGTCATAGTGTCTGGGGAGTTTCTCTACCTGGGAGTCG
>VNJV01007123.1:0-32266 GCA_008042635.1 Drosophila nikananu
AAGAACAAACTTAGCTTGAAAAACTATTAAAGGGAAAAGAACAAAATTCAATTCAAACATTTAACCGCTTTCAGATAGAAACATAAGCTAACTGCTCTGAAATTGTGCACTGCTTGCATAAATCTCAAAAGCCCCGAGTGCAAAAGCTTACAAGTTTTGCACCAAACTGAAAGCTGCTTGCCACAAGACGCTACTTGTTTATATTGCTGTCTCTTTCTCTTTTTGTGGTAACAGTAAGGCATTTCCTGTGTGAACAGTATGTCGTTTTGAGAGCGTCATATCTCCGCGCGGAGATATGTCGTTTTGAGAGAGTCATATCTCCGCGCGGAGATATGTCCTTTTGAAAGCGTCATATCTCCGCGCGGAGATATGTCGTTTTGAGAGCGTCATATCTCCGCGCGGAGATATGTCGTTTTGAGAGCGTCATATCTCCGCGCGGAGATATGTCGTTTTGAAAGCGTCATATCTCCGCGCGGCGATATGTCGTTTTGAGTTCGGGGGAGATATGTCGTTTTGACCCCTTTGTAATTGTATTGGCCTCCACGTGGTGTTCCCTGGTTACCGATTTTATTTATAATCTGGAGCTAATTCGAGCGGCGATATATTTTGGTACAGGGTATTTAACAGTCATTCACGAACAACTGTAGCTTTCTTACTTGTTTTATCTAGCCTATAGCTACATCGATTCGTCTGTTTTTGCTGATCAAAAATATACATATATGATTTACAGGGTCGTAAATGACTAATTCACTTAGTTACAAACTTCTGCATAAAATTACAATTCCCTGCATGGAGTGCAAGAATAATGAAAAATAACATTTTCGACATATTCTAGTGTAGCATAATAAGCAAGATTAATGACCGAATTTTCCTATATATTTTCTAAAGTTTTGCCATACGTGTGAAATTGTTATTTGTGAAATGTATGCTCTTTGTATGCTTGAAGAAACGCAGTTTATCAAACGAATTTATTTATAAACACAATGCAATGGTTTCCTTAGCAGTTATTACATTGCCCGGAACATATTTCACAACTTCCCTCAACTAGATGGACATTGACAATCTCGGCAAGCCAAACAAGCTGACGACCATAAAACAATAAAAGACGCTGCTCCTGGCTCTGCTGCCTCCTTTGTCCTAGATGGAAAACCATTAGAACAACGGGGCTTAAGCTGAGAGGTGTGTCCGTCCACTCCACTAAAATGCAGTTCCTCTCTCCTTGAATTGTCAACTCGGCCTGGCAGGAAAGTTGCCGCCTCTTCGGAGTTGCAATGACGCAACTGTAGTCGTCTCGGTCGTTGTCCCCCATCTTATTGCTTATCAACATTCAGCAGCAGACTTGGTCGACTTTGAGTCCTTGCCACGAGGGATGCGTGCGTGAGGAGAACAGGAGTTGGGAAAAACTAACAAAACTAAAAGATATATGACATTACCTTTAATATTCTGTAGATTTTAACTGCTATATGTAGCCAAGACATTTAAATATGAAATAATCAAATGCAATCCCTCCTCCCTAATTTGCCTGTATTGTTTTTTTATTGTTGTTTCTTATTGTTTTATTTAATTTATTTCACTTGTGTTGATGAGTATTCTTTTCGAATATGCAGATGCTAAATGATAAGTTATATTTAGTAAGTAAACATTCCGAGAGCAACTCGTTTCACGGCACGCCTCCACCGCTGAGTGAAGAGTTTCAGGCAGGCAATTTGGGTAAAACAAACAGGAAAACTTGAGATGCCAGCGGCAGGGAAAATGTCTTGTCTCGTTCCACTGCGCAGCTGCAGCCGCTCGAAAAGTTTTTGCCATTTTGATAAATGCCACAGCACAGATGAAATTTATTGGACAGCCGGCAACGCCGACGCACAGAAAATTTCAGTATGCAAATGCAAAGTGGGGGAGACGGTTCTGCAACTTGGACTGGGAGTGGGACTGGGACTGGCACTGGGCCTGGGCCTGGGCCTGGGACTGGGAGTGTGTGTTCACTGCTAACCCACATTTAATGGGCGGGCATGGCAACATTTTGTCCAAGATGAAGGCACTGCATTCCTGCAGCAGTGGCAGCCTCCAAAGTTATGATTAATTTGTGCGGCCAAGTTTTTGCATCCCGCCCGCAGCCGCCCCCCGAAAAGTTGCTCCATCCACCGTATTCGCATCGGCAGCCGTCGCTGCATCCCGCATTCAAGCTGATATCTGCAGGAGCAGCACAAGGAGCACAAGGAACGCTGCATCTGGGAGCAGCCAGTAATTAAAGGCTCTTTGGACCAACTGGCAACTGGCAACTGGGAAGCGGCTGCGATGCATCGCTTAAAATTCCATTTAATTACGTTGAGTGTTGAATATCTTTAGAGTGCTAATTAGAACTGTGCGCCAAACTTTGCTCGGACACCCAATGCACTGGCTCTCGGCTCGTACTCGGACTAGTCGGAAAATGCAGGAGGGGAGCTGGAAAAACCGGCAAGTGAAACAATCGAATTTGGACAACGATCTAATTTGCACCAGAAGCTCCGTCCAAAACGAAGATGACGCTCCACTCCGGCTGTCTGGGCCTGACATTTTTGCCAGACTGCTTAAATTGTTTTACACAGATTATAATTTACTTGTAGTTGTTCGCGGGAATTAAGCCGTCTTGCTGGAATCTTGAACTATGTTTTGACAAAAGTTTGAAGTGCTGCCCAAATGGCTCATTGTTTTTGCCGAAATTCGCTTTGGGATGTTGCCAGGAATCAGTGATTATCCAATTAAATCCCAAGCCGTAAATTAGTTTGCAAATTCAGCTTGTCATAACAGTACAGTACAGTATATACTTTTTTAATGACTTTAAGCCGGATCAAATTTATTTTCGAAAATGTTCATAAATCTTCCATAAATGCAATTCAATTAAAACACTTTACCGCTCGAGGCTTTTCATATTACGGTGCCACATTAACAACCACAAATAAAAAACAAATGCGATTTAACGATAAGATGGAATTTAAAGCAATTCCACTTTAATTTCATTTTCATTTTGCGGCAACTGTCAGGCCTGGGGATAATCTTTTACTCAATTCCACTCAAGTTTAGGCGAAGACAAGGCAGCAGAAGTATATCCATGGGAGATTTTAAATACTTCATGTGGCAAAGGGGTTTTTGTTTTAATACCAGCCAGGACAAAAAATATTATTTTCGGCCTCCAAAACAAAGAACCTGTCAGACTTATGCAAAGATAATAGCTTTTTGCCATCCGACAAAAGGCAAAAACTATTTACGGAAAAGCCCTTGGGAGAACAAAACCGCAAATCAACAAACACACACCGATGGTGCTTTTGCACGTGCGGCCAGGTACATAAATGTCCATCAAAGTCACTGGCAATTATTTCGATATTTGCACAGGCTTTTTTTGATTCGATTTCATGTTGGTTTTTCTCCAAATCAATTCATTCAAATGTCCAAAGTGCGAAAATCTGTTTGATAACCTCAATTTAAGTACGAAAGCCGTGAAAAAAGGAGAAAACCCTGAGCGACGAACTGTGAAAAGGCCGGCAAAAAAGCAGTGAATTGAATGTGTTTTTCAAAAATATTTTATCCCGGGGCGCTGAACCGAAATTGACCTATTGAAAATTTAATGTTTGCATACAACAATTTCCTGCACAACAGAAATAACAATGGCAACAGCAAGTTCGCCGAGTAAGCCGAGTACAACGGGTACGTGGATGTTCTGCTGATGCTGACAACTACAACCGCTGCGGGCCGAATGTAAAAATAAAAAAAAAATAAACGGCGGAGAATGAAACCCAAAACAAACCACAGCCCGGCCGGAGGATGCGCCGGAGGAGGTCGCTCCCCGGGATGCCGAGCGGGCAGTTAAATCGATACACTGAGCGTGTGAGCGAGGCAAACCCAATACTGGCGGAATTTGCATTTGGCTCTTACCTTGCCCCGGCCCTGGCACCACCCACCGAAAGGACACCCTAGCCACCCACTGGCACACAAGACCTGCGGCAGTTTGCGGGGCATGTCAGTGGTTGTCACCATCAGCATCAGCATCAGCGTCACCCATCGCCATCGCCATCACCATCCGAATCACAAGCGCCGTCAGGCCCGGCGATATTGGCTTTTTCCGCGGGACCGTGGAGAATCGGGGAGAACGGGGAGTCCCTGGTTCCGGGCCAACGTGGGGGCGTCACTCTGGAAAAATCAGAAGGCACCCCGGCATCCAGTAAACGCATTCTGCCCCTCAGACAGATTCAAATTTTTGAGCCATGCAAAGTTCGGAGACGCCACCGTGTGTCTTGTGTCACATGGAAAATGAGTATTTTCCTTTTCCCAATTTCCTTTTTTTTTGTAGAAGCAAAGCATGTTTATGGCGTATTTTATTATTTTATTCAGCATTAACGCCAAGTAGTCGCAAACGCGAACCTTGAGATTTAAATTAAATTTAGCTCAGATCTTTTTCCATGAATTTATGATATAGCGGCGCTCCAGATTTTACGACACTGTGCGGAGCGCGTTCGTGTCCATCAATTGACAGGCGATTTTCCGTTCAGTTTCGGACAAGTTGGGATTGCTAAAATTTGCAGAACGTTTTTCCAAAATGTACAAACTATCATCAGGGGGAAATTCACCCCTTTTCGCTCTGACCCGCTTTGTTAAACTTTTCGCATTCATTATTGAGGCTTTCGTGGCGCGTGAACACTCTGAATTATTAACGCTGAAAAATATTTCAAATATTTAATTGAGAACACCGATTTTGGCATCCATCCAGCAGTCAGGTCGTGTCGGCGCTTTCCTGGCTAATTTCAGTGGTTTCCCGTTCGAGTTCGGACCGGAAAACATCGGAGAACCATTTGGCTGCGAACTACAGGCCGTAATAGCCAAGGGCGGGCATTTTAGCCTGATGAGCTCAAAAGCACACTGGGGTTGTGTATTGGGGGCTTTTGGCCAGCGGGTGTCTGGGCCTGGCCTTATCGACTGCCGATTTGGCCGCTAGTTGATGTAAACAAGCTGTCAAAGGGGCCCAGCATCGATTTGACTTCCGAAGATATGTTTCCCGCGACTACCCTACAAGATGCCAGGACAAGCCATCGGTTTGTTCATTCTATATTAACAACAAGATGGGTTTTACTGGGCAATGGAAGGATAAATAAAAGTAAAGAGAAAAACAACTTATTTTCCTCAATAGGAGAACTGTTTTGAATCTAAACATGTTTACAAATTATTTTTAAATAGTTCCGCTGATACCCCTGGCTATTGTTCTTGCAAACAAACAGCAAGTCCAGTTTGAGTTTTAATCCTCTTTCAGGTCCTACAAAACAGGGCTTAAAGTTGGCCAACTCAATTGGCACGAATCGCTTTGCCTGCCACCCCAACACAAACGAAATTCGATTTGGCCACTTTAATTACGACCGCGTAGGGCACATAGGAGCCCCGCTTCCCCTGGCCACTGCCGCATCCGCATCCGCCGAGTGGCGATAAGTATTTTGCCTGTCCTATCTCCGCTCCCGGATCGCTGCCCCCGGACAGTTGGGAATTCGGGCAGCGCCATGTTAGTGATACTTCCGATACGTACATATATAGTATACATACTTGGTCGTTGTATTTCTGTTGTTGCCTCTTGCTCCCGACACAAATTGCTTAAAGTGGAAAATCGCTGGCGCTGCATTTGTGCGGAGAAGGAGCGGGGTGTGGATTCTGTGTGTGTGAGTGAGTCCGGGATTCCTTCGGGCCGTGCCTGCATTTATCTTTTATTGGCTCCTACTATCTCCGCCGCCTTCCATCCTTCCCAATCGAATCAATATTCGATTGATGCGAGTGCCATTATCATTTTATTATGAGCATTTATTTGCCGCCGGCTGCTCAATTTGCCAGCTAATTTTCATGCTTCGCCCGGGCAAATTAGTGCCTAAGGACTCTGATTAATTGATGGGGCGACTGCCAGCACTTGTCACCGCAGTGATTTGCCATAATCTATCACACATCCTCTCTATGCCGGAGGGGTCGAAGGACTGCGATAACGGCAACGACAACCCTTTTTTCTGGCCAAGGCCATCAACTGATTTCTTTATCGACTTCGACATAAGCCAGAGATGTTTTATGGGAAATAAATGCCCGGTCGGCCGGCCTGACAGCCGGTCTGCCTCATCAGCAGTTGCTACAAAGTACGGATCGCAATCTCATAAACTCGATTCGAATATTTGCTTAAGAATGTCATAAAAAGGGAGCAGGGAGAAGCCGTAAAAGCATGTCTACTAAACAATTCGCTAAGGTCCTGGCTACCCCAATGCCCCTCCATAGTCCCTGTCCCCGAGCACAATAATAAATATGTTTGGGCCGTAAAAAAGTTGGCTCGAGTTCGTTAAGCCAATGGCCGAGTCGAAGTGTAAGCCGTGTGCCCCGCTCGACTTTTTTAATTGCGCTTTTGGCCAATAATTTTTTATTGCCTTCTAAACGCCAGGCCGACGTGCAGAAAATTAAAACAATTGTCTGGGTCGCTTACTAACTTGGCAAATAAAACGCGGAACGGAACGGATCGGGGCGGCGCGACGCGTACCACAAAAGTGTAAACAACATATAATTTGATTGTGCCCCCACTGGGTCGAAGCATTTTATAATTAAAATTTGTACTGCAATTGCTTTAATTAAAGCCGCAAGGTGAGTGCCAAAGTTTACGACCAATACAAATTGGCAACGGGCGGCGGCGTGAGCTGAAGTTCTTATAATTCGAAGTAACTTTCCTGCAGACAAAGTTTCCTTTCAAATTTATTGCGTTTCCTTCTGGGGCAGATACTAATTAGCACTGCTCTTGGCGTCCGAATGATAACTTTTGTTCTATCCAGAATTGTCAACAAAATCTAGAGGCACAACTTATGCTTTATTTATGAAATGAGGGTTGAATGAACCCTGCACAAGTGGGGGCAAGACTTTTCCCCTTTTTTTAACATGCATAGTAAAAAAAAAGGGATGTTAACCCAACTATTTGTCTTCCTGTAAAATACACTATTAGTTGAGAGGAAAAGTATATGCATTGAAATACTTTAAACAACAAACAAATTTGAATACATTTTTAAAAGTCTTAGGAAGCCTATTTAAATACATATATAAATCTATTGAATTATTATGATTTCTGTTATCATATTTGGATCACCGAATACGTTGTACTTTCATGAAATAAGCAGGACTATTCTTAACGTAATCTGTCCCCCAAACTCCCTTTATTTTCCCCAGTTTGTAGGGTATTTCATTTTCGGTTTTTGCAACACCTCACTTACTTTTTCCCCTACTTACACCACTTAGACATGACGAGAGAAATTTGCTGTGAAGACAAACTTGTTGTTTGTTCCCTCAACTTGGTGGGTTATCTCCAGTCGAACATCATCAGCAGCACATCAGCGGCGGAGCACATCATCAGCATCAGCATCCCGGCACTCAAGTATTCCAGCATCACAGCAGCCCCAGCATCAGCGACATCATCATAATTTTCTGGCTCCGCTTATCGAACTCAAAAAAGTTAAGAATAATGTACACTTCAACATTTGTGCCATAGTTTGAAAAGAAAAAATCTGCAAGAGATTGCGGAAGGCAATGGCTGAGCGGATGGCAGTGACACTGCCAGTGGCTGGGGAAGGAAACAAAGGCTCAGTCGAAAATAGCTAACATAACTTGGCCGAAGAATTTCCTTGTTGGTAAAATTTCCAGCTCCTTTGTTTGCCCTTCGAGTCCTGGCAAACATGGGCTCTCTTCGCGTCCGTGTGTATGTGCAAGAATTTGGTAATGCAAATGAAATGAGTTTTGCCTGGCTGCCGCGAGTATTCATTAAAAGCCCTGCAAATTCGGGGCTCGCAAATTGCACTGGCTACTGAACACAGTCGGACTGCGAAATGGCGAAATATTTATAACTGCAAACTGGGCGCGGATTCATCAGGCCTAATAGCCTGCCAGGATGCCTGCCTTTCTGTTAGTTGGGAAAACAATGTGCAGTGGCATGGCCAGGAGCGATGCGAAATAGTAGACCCATTCGGAATGCCCATAGGGACAGGATTGGGATGGCCTCACACCCCGCACTGCGACCACTTTGCAGCCCATCATCGATGCTGCTCAATGCAAATGCTGTTGATAATGATTTGCATTTACGCGCATTACAGCCAACCCATTTCAGGAATGGTGAGCAGGCAGTGCGGGAGTACACTCTGGAAAAAGCAGGCCAATTGGATCTGCAACCCAGGATATCAGCATAAACTCTCATTCAACAGGGATATTTGTTTATGGTCATGAATACGTATTGTATTTACCACTTTCGTATGTATGCTTCTGCATGTGATTCTGCAAATAGTATAAAATGTATAATGAAAAATACCCTATTCATCATAAAAACATAATTAAAACAAATATGATCAAGTTGTTGTGGTAAATAAACCATTTATTTAACATTAAAAGAGCTTTGTGTTAGTGAAACATCCTAAAAAAAAGTGTAACTACCCATTTATGAGTGTACGAACTGTGCTCGCTAATGCGAAATGATTTGGATTCTTTGGACAGAAATTTCTGGCGCAAACGCAATTTATCTTCCTCAAATTGAAGCTTTGCAGAGATGCATGTCCGATAAGGCCCTGACGTATATCGGAGGCCCAGCCAAGTCGCAAAAACGGGGGATTACCCCGTAACTTATAAGGAAGAGTGGGAAGGCCAATAGATGGATGTGAGGAGAAGCTAACTTCAATAATGTGTTGACTTCCCCAATTGCTTGACTATTTGGCTGGTTCAATACAATTATCCGAAGATTTTTACTGATTTATTTGCTTGGGACTTATTTACTTTTTGGACACGTTTTAGGGGCTTGGGCTTACTACTTTCGCTCCGACTTGTTTACTGTTTACAGAAATGCGAAACCTCAAACAACGCCAGGCTCGGATATCCACAACTAAAATCAACATACCAAAGAAGCACTCAGGTTTCAAGTGCTCCAAGAACACGAAAGGAGTGCAAAAAATATATTTAAAAACCCGGCAAGGAGACCCCACCGAATTCCAGCTAGCGGAGCGCAGTGCAAGGCAAGAAGGAGGCCAACTTCGGACATCAAAGGATCGTAAAACGCACTCGCACTTCTCCACAAACATCGTGGGTAAAAGGGGTCCAGTCTCCGGAGCTAACCCAATTATCTGGGCGGAGGTTACCACCAGAAGGAGCGCAAATTGTTACTGGAAAACAGAAAAGTCTGACCCAGATGTCATTGCGAGCACTCGCCTCTGTTCCTCATGTAGTCCTTTAGTCAATATGGCAAAAAGCGTGGAATGGAAAATTAAGAAGTTCCGAAGAAAAATGGAACGCTAAAACACCAAAATGAAGATGTAGACTAAAGCCAGAAGAGTCCCAGCAATTTTAAACTACTCTCTAAGTCGGGATACACGGAATCCCCGCCCCACTTTGGAACAAATTTTTATTCATTTTGATACCATATAATGAATAATATAATACACCAGCTATTTTTATATTCAAACTTCTCAAATGCTTCGGTTCCTGAATAAAAATAAACCTGTAAATAAATCGTTGACAACTTTGTAAACTTTCCTTGGCAGGGTATCATATTTTATCCATTGCTGGTTCGACAGCAATCAAGTTGTCCTGCTTGGAAGTGTGAGACGAGTTTGTAATTTGATTGCCATTCAACAAAAAAAGCCCTGGAACTGCCAGCGAGGACTGGCAGAGGCGTTTTATCGGATATTGAATATATTTAGCAAAGAGAAAGAAATATATATTTAAATGCTGGATGAAAATGTCACTTGAAAGTGCTGGATACACTTTCACTCTCCCTTTTATGTAGCTTATCTTAAAGTTTTATTTTTCGGTTTTTCTTGTTGTTCTTCGGATTTTACTTTGCCGGGCAAGGACATTTCCAACTGGCTTCATCTTGTTTGACTTTTCCTGCCATGACGCGGGCCCTGCTGCCTGCTGAGTTGTTGGACTTGAGCCAGCGGGGATCCCCGTGCCCCATTCGGCTCCTCCTTTCCCCAGAACCCCCGGCTGTCGTCGGGCGAGTCAGTCATCAGCATCAGCAGCATTCAGCAACATAGTGAAAAATATTTACTGCCTTCCGTCCGCCAGCTCATCCTCCTTCGCCCGCCCTACGCCCCCAGGTCTTTGTGTTTCTTGTAAATTGCTTCGCTTACGTCCATCCCACTCACTCCGAGGAGGAGCTCCTTCTTGACAGGACAACGACAAATTTTACGTGTTGTTTCTTATTTTCCTCCATACTCGGCACTTGCTTCCTCCTCGCCCAGTTTTTTATACGCCCCTACTCTCGGAAGACGGAGATGTGATTTCCGCTGCAATAAAATAGACTGGCTACCTTAAAGGCTTTATGACCCTTGGAATTCGCCAGTTTATGGCTTGTGTTATTTTTATGCACTCCACTTGGCCCCCCTTACGCCCCCTCATAAGTGTTGGCTCATTTTTGTTTTCCTTTCGTCACTTTGATGTCCTCAAACGGGGTCGCCGTGGCCGGTGATCCGGAGTCGGAGCCAAATTACCATAAAATATTAAAATATTTATGCATATCCCCATTGCTGGTCGCCCTTTTATCGGCCGTCAGCTAAGGGTCAACAGTGAATATCTCCCCCTGAAATGGGTTTCTCTTTGGCTTACTTAGGGTTATTTTGGCTTAATGTTGTCAAATACCTACAGTGGCTTTCGTCTTTGAATGAAGACTCCCAATGTTTTGCCACATGCCACCCAAGCTTATGATTTCTTTCGACAAATATAAGGGATTTTAAAGTAAAAATAGAAATGGGGCAAGCTTTATTAATTCACTGAATTTAAGCTCTAAAAAGTAAAAACAGCTATATAATCAAAAACTGTTATCAGTGTTAAAATATTTAATCTAAAATTGTATACATTTCCCCTAAATTTATTTAAATTATCAAACAGATCGGACAAATTCCGCGCAAGCTCTGACCCCCACTTTTGATGCATTATTATTTTTATCAATCGCACGCCAGAGAATGCTAACACAGCCAATCAATTAGTTGGACTCGATAACATTCATAAATAATTTACCATTCTGATGAGAAAAGCCCAAACAAGAAGCACAGAGAAAACGCAGAGATTTAAATACTGTTTCACATGATTTATTGAATGCCTTTATTTATGGTGAATTTTTTATGATTCTCGTTTATTATTTTCATTTAATAACTCGCTTGCGACAATAATCTAATTATTGATTCGATTCACAACTTGGAATGGGTCTGTGTACGGTATGCCTTAAATTGAATGTACATTAGATTGAATTCAGTATGGGGAGTATGTGAGACACGCAGAGATGGGAGTTATTTATGGTAACGTTTAACCTAATTGCGGAGCCGTCAGTCCAGCTCCGCCGGGCTCCCGTCGCTCTCTGCTATTTACAAGGCCGCCTTTAATTAATCTCTAACCTAAATTACGTAACTGCGGATGGCGCAAAAGCTTACAAATAATTGCAAGTCCGAACCCGCGGATACGGATGCGGACACGGACTCGAACACGGATGCGGACACCGGACACTGAAGACCAAAGCCCCATACGGTGTTCAATAGGCGAGTCACGTCCAAGGTGTTGTCCAAGGGCCGCTGTGCACCGCTCTCTGCAACGCCCGAAGGAGTGCGAGTCCAAGTCCGAGGACTCCCGGGAGACCCGGCATCAACTGGAACGTGCTCCTGCCAAACGGCGTTGTCGTCCTTGCCGCCGCTGACATGATGGCCGATGCGGAATATTCACCTGTTGGCAATTCGTCGCGGTGGCGACAGTTGCGATTAATATGAATCATTCATTTGGCCACACATCGCGGCAAATAGGATGGGCTGGGAGTTGGGAGCTGGGAGCTGGAGGAGGAGGAGACCCTGGACCCGGAGGCCGTTAACTCACCGCTTAGCACGTGCAGGTCCACGGACACGGAGACACTGTTCGACGGCTGGCACGTATAATTGCCGGAATCCTCTTTCCGCACGAGCGGTATGATTAATGAGCCGATCTGCAATTAATGTTTACGCTCAGTGCCCACTAGTCAACTAGTCAGCCAGTCAGCCAGGATGAACTGCCGGGGTCGTAAACACCGCACTTACCGTATTCTGATTATCGCCCACGATGCCGAATATGTTACGATCCAGCTGCGTGTACCAGCCGGTTCGCTCGTCCACCTCGCTTATCTTCTTCTGGCCCCGGAACCAGATGATGTACTTGGGCGGATCCAGGGTTCCCCGGACGATGCAGTGCAGGGCCACCTTACTGCCCGCCTTCACGAAGCGACTCTGATCCCCAATCAGCTCAGTCTTGGGTGCTGTCGATGGGTAACATTATAACAGAGATAGAAAGTGCTTTACACTCTTGGGTAATTTTTGAGGAGTCACAGAAAATTTTAAATAAGATAAGATGATAAGTCAATATTTCCTTTAAAGAAATAAACAAAACTTGGTTTCATTATGCTTCCTAAAAGTTATAGAATGTTCTGTGACACCACACTTGATGACTTCGGGGAACATTCCCAAACACTCACTGACTATCTGCAGGTGCACCTTTGCGCTCAGCTTGGGCTCCGTGGCCATTTGGCACTCGTACCAGCCGGCGTCGCTCGGCTGGACATACTTGATCTGCAGGGACCACGTGTAGTCGTGATCCTCCTGGAAGATCGACTGGAAACGCTCGTCCGCTATGAAGGTCGTCTCGTCCACACTGATGATGTGGTTGTCGCGCATGCGCACCCACGAAACGGGCTTGTCCGACAGGCGGTGAATCTTGAAAAAGCAGAAAATACTCAAGAAGTCATATAATCTTCGAAGTTTATCCTAAAAATAATCAGAACATATCTGAGCTCCTATAAAAGACAAGGAAACTAAGCTTGAGCTCCATTTTAGAATTGATTTAAAACCCCAACCATTAGACTAAATATATATAAACTTACTAATTAGTAAACTGCTAATACCTTCTTCAGTTGATAGTTATCAAATTAATTAAGGTTACTCGATCTAATGTAGTCGTACTTAATACTTCTATATAATTTTGCTTCTTTAAATTTATTCAACTAAGAAGGCATCAAAGCCCAAGCAGGCGGGCATACACATTACTATTAATATGTAAATCACTGTCAATCTGCCGCTAATGAGCTCTCACATAACACAGATTGCATTCGATGTGCGCTAATCCATACATGAATAATTACCACGGAAGACAAACTAATCCGGCCACGTTATCGTGTCGTTTCGGTGTTAAGTTGCAAAAAATCTGACGGCTCCGGCGTATCAGCGGACGTGAAATCTTGAGATCTTGGGGAGGGCCTGGGTCCAGGATATGGAAATGAGGACGGATTCTGGGCATAGCAATGCGCATCTTGTGCTAATATATTCTTACAGTTAGCGCCCTGCCTTTGGCCTTATTTTCGTTGCCCGGCTTTCTGCTGTTTTGGCCCGGTTTCTGCTGTCGGCTGTGGTCCAGCACAGATCAGCATAATTTCATTTGCATATCAACAATTCATTCTGTTTACGTTTATTTTTTATGACGTAAACAAGCGCCCAGGCTTCTATTTACCGCTTACAATTCCGCACAATTTATACATACACAGAAATGTGTATATATATTTTTACTCGCCTCCTTTCAGGACCTGTTCTTAGGGCTTTTTTAAAGTCTATTCTGTGGTCTCCTCGCAGGCGGGAAGCACCTACGAACGCATGTAAATTTGACGGCTGCTGTAGCTGTGTATGTAGAACACATTGTGCAATATGTATGCATGCAAATAAGTGTCCTGTTCTGTATCTGTATCTGTATCTGTGACGGTGTATCTGTCTCTGTGCCCAAATCTGCGGATGTGTGAAGCGTGTCTGTGTGCCATATGTAAATGCTAGTTGAAATTAAAAAGGAATCCAGAAGCGGAAGGAGGGGTCCGACTCTGTCGCTCTGTCGCCCGCCTGTCTTCGTTGGGTTTGAGTTCCGGGGAAATTCGTAAGTGAGTCAGGGTCGTCTGCCTCGAGTGGTTTAAGCCGTAATGCAGAAACTTAAATTCTTGGCGACGTGTACGGCTTTAAGTTCGAGTTAATCCCTTAAGTTTTGCACACATACATTAGTGCTTAGGGATGTTGTTTTATGGAAAACAATATTGATATTGGTCGTCACGAACTGCTAGATAATAAAAAGGTGCTTCCAACAGTCGTGACTTCTGATGGATTTGATGGATCATTAATTAGTTCAGCAGAACCAACTAATAATGAACTATCTTAGTAATTTTCTATTTTGTATATGACCTATTGTATCATGTTTAGGTCTTAATTTAATTCTCCTTAAAGTACAGTTAGAAAATATATTTAATGTTATATTCCATTCTGAAGGAACCCATTTATTTCCATTAAAATATCCTGCTTGCAGGGACGCATTTGTGGAATGTGTGTTTTGTGCTCGCCCACTGTCGCCTTTAATGACAGCTTTCTGTAATCAGCTTTGACAGTTGGCAGCTATTTACGACACGTGACATTTAATACAAATTTAATATTCGCAATTAAATGTAATCTCGTATTAAGACCCTTTTTTCTGAGCGAACCTTTAAGGCTTAACCGACTTATGTCACATGCCGCCCCAAGCGGATTGTGTGAACCCCGACAATGAACAAAGGCACGGAAAGAATAAATTGAGCGTTGAAATGGACGAGATTCTAAGAAATAATTAAAAAGTAATAAATAAAATGGAAATTAATACATACAATATGTTAAGTAATATTTATTAAAGGTACATGTACGCTTTATTTGTTTCACCAGTTGGTGTGAAATCCATTATCACATTACACTTTAAATCAAATGTTTACTCTAAAAATACCTTTTAAATCTGAGAAACATTCTAGAGAATCTATGTGGCATTGTGGGCTTAATTTTCCCCCGTGCTCGACTCACCTGGCACGGCATGTAGGCGTGGTTTCCCATCTGGGCGGTGATGTTTAGCACGGGCATTGTTAGGTTGCGACGCACCGCCGGCCCCGTCCCATCCGCCGCCTGCCGGTGGGCGACCAGGTAGGAGTGCTGCTCATTAAACACTCGCCGGCGCTGCTCCTCCGGCGACATTGTCACCACTTCGGAGGATGCGGCTGCTGCTGCCGCCTCCGCCGCAGCCTTTGCCCTTTCGGCTGCCATCTTGGCCGCCGCCGCTGCTGCTGCATCCGCAGCGGCGCGGTAAGCAGGCAGATCCGCGGCCGCGAAAACGGGAAATGGCGGCAGGAATGTCGGGATGGAGAAGCCCTTGGTCAGGGAATTCTCGACTGGCACCATCTTGCCGCTGGCCTCGATGGAGTTGTGCACATCCATTTCCATTTCCGTTTCCGCCGCCTTCTCCGTTGATGGCGGATAAATTGTTGATATGAGCAGCTCTGCTGAAGCCGATGCTGCTGCTGAAGCTGATGCTGCTGTTGCGGCCTCTGTGGCTGCTGTGGCAGTGGTTGTGGCAGCTCCTGTCCGCGCCTCTGTTTGCCCGTCTGTGGACTGAGTAGTTAGCCCAATTTGTGCTGACTGGGTCGTTGCTATCGTGGCTGCTGCCACAACTGCTGATGACGTGCCCCGGGCCACTACGGCCGTGCTCCGTGAGCTCGTTGCCTCGGTTGCCGCTACTGCTAGTCGTGCTGCTGCTGATGCTGCCACTGCCACTGCCTTTTTTGCTGTCGTCAAGTTGCTGGCTGTCGTAATTAGATCGTTTTGTGTTGTCACTGGCCTATCTGGCAAAGTGGATCTTGTGGCCGTCGCTGGCTGTATCATTGGCGCTGGCTCCTCCGGGGGGATGCAGGTGACAAGCTCTGTAGGATGGACAGAAGTGGGGAGAGTACCTTTGTTTACAATGTGTTTGCACTGGCCGCTAATTAAAGGTGAGCGCCTGGGATTCGAATGGGGAGATTAAACAGAGTTCCTCGAACACATTTCTGAGTACAGCTGTTGCCACAAAAGTGGGCATTAATCTGGCTGTTCACACTCAAGTTAAATAATAAATTAAACATTTTAAAACTCAACATTTATAAAAAAATATGACAGAAAAGTATACAGTTTAGGTAAAAACACACTAGACATTCTTAGCTTTAAAGTGTTCTGATAAATCTATTCAAAACATTTAAACAAAAATATCATGTTAAAACTAAAATAAAATAAGAGATAAATTCTTAATGTCAAATAAACAGCGGCTTATCAATTTTCAAAGTTTAAAAGGCATAAATCATTTGGGTTCTGATGGATTAATCCTTTAATTAATTAAATAACGATGAACGATGATAAATAAACAGATTAATTTCTTATTATGTGCTTTTGACACAAACAATTTTCTTATATTTATTATTTATATAAATAAAAATTTCAATTGTGAAGAATATAACATTTTTAAATGACTATTTGCTAAACAAAAGAAAATCGCATAAGTTTTAACTTACAATTTATTTAATTTATTTTCTTTTTTCATTTAGCTTGAAACATAATACCAAAAAAGTATGCTATGACATTTTTAAGTGAAATTTTTAGCGAACATCTTTTGGGATATTCAAAAATCTACAAAAGGTTTCCCTAACCTTCAAAACAAATTGCCATGGCAAATATTCCAAAATATCCGCGACTTATTGCAGTATGTCAGGCAAAGTCCTAAATAAATATAAATAAATATAATAAATGCTTGTCGCGCACATCAAAGCGACCGGAAAATAAGACAAATTAATGCAATCGGCTTTGGCAAGGAAGGTGAATGAATTAAATTTGGGTAAAACAAATGGGAAGCCCGCTCTCTGACGCTCGGTGGCGAGTGTAGTAGGCCTGTCACCCACAGACGCACACTCAGAGGCACATGTATTTCGTTTCAGTTAATTTTCAATTACGCTTTTATGCTAATTAAAATCATAAAAATTTGCCGCTTTATGTCACTGCCTGTGGTGGCTTTCATTTAATTCCGTTCTCTTTCTTTCCGTTTTCACTCGTATTAATTTTTTTCACTCTCGCACACTTTTTGCTGTTAAAAGTTGCTTGTTTTTTGTAGCTTTGGCCGCCTTTTCCTTTTCCCCCTGCCAGTTTGTGTTTCCCTTTTAAACTTTTCCTTTTTATGTTTGCGACTTTGTGCCCTAGAGGAAAATTTAGTGTAAAAAAATAAATGGTAACTTTAGCCTCATAATCATTTCATATACACGTGCAGCCGGCATGTCCTTGGACGGCCTAAAGCAAAGCCCCTCCCCTTTGTCCACCTGGCCGAAAATGAAATGAGCTGAATAAATATTTGTTTGTTTGTATTTATTACACTATCTGGCCTGCAGTCGAAACATACATATTTGTTTCCTGGCTATCACTATCGCATTTATGGCTTAAATATTTACCTAGTCGGAGGACTAAACTGGAGTGAGAGAGTTTTTGCGCTCTGAAAATGATATAATGACCCATCAATTTGTGTAAAACTTTATTAAAAGATTACAAAGCTAATAACTTTGGGCAATAAATTTCTAAAAAAAAAGCAAAGAAAATAAGAGAACATCTTTTGAAACTAGAGGCGGCCGCCACAACATTGATTAGCTCAACACCCACACTTGAGAAAGTTATTTTGAGCAACTTTCTGCCCCAACACTCTGCGAAGGACATGTTGGCCCCGAGGCTGCTCACCCACTAAATTGAGGGGCGGAGGCCAGAAGGACGATTCGGAGGCGTGAACTTGGCAGGCCAAGTCATCGTTGGAATAAGTTTTCAGCAGACCGCAAAACATAAAGTCGAACAAGAAAATGAACATGTTCGCCTGCACTTGAAATTGTTTGATTTCAATATTTCCCAGAAGTTCACGTTTTCGCTTTCATAATGTTTATGAAAAGTTTATTACCTACAATATTGCTATATTAGAAAAGTTTGAACATTTGTGGTAATTGTATGGCAACTTTTCTGAATGTTGTCTTGCCAATAGAAAGTTTCAATTAGAAACTATTGGAAATACAAGTCAAGGATAAGGAAGCACATTTTTCATTCAACTAAGATTCAAGTTATATATACCGATTGGAGTGTTCTTTTCCTTACCTCATATTGTAAATAATATCATAATCGTAGGAGTAATGCATTAGCAAGCCTTAATGCCACAACCATTCCCCATCCCATTTCTAATCGGAAATATTCGTGAGAGGAAAACAAACTCACCTGGCGCCAGCCAGTTCGTTGATCCACCGAGATGAGAAGTCTGGGAAGCCGTACTGATTTTCGGGACCAAGATTTCAGTGGTTTGATAACACAGAATTTGCATTTTTAAATTATTTCATTTCACGTGCTTGTCAGGGCCTTGATTTAGGTTGAGCAAGAAATTTCAGCCGCTCTCGTTACCTTTCAGCTGCCCAGGAATTCTACGTGTCTGCTTGTGCACCCAAAAAAACATGAGGAAAAAGCTGAAAAAGTAGAGGCAAAAGTAAGAAAAAACGGAGATTCCACAGGGCAACCGCATAAATTTCCACCACGAAATCATTTCGAACGAATGCGTGTGATTTGCCCGTGTTGATAAGGTCCACCCCGGGCCCATTTCCCGTGCCCAGCCGAAAAGGTTGCAGGCGATTTTTTGTTAAAATGCAAATTGAAAATCTCACTCCCAGGGAAATAGTAAATTTAAAATCCACTGCAGAATGTTATTCATTTTTTTCCCATAGGTTTGCCTTCTTTTTGTTTGCCGAATCAAGATGGAAAGCGAAGCCCGGACGGGTTACTCAAGGCACAGTTTGCATTTTCAATTAAAACCGATTTAGCTGGCAAATCAAATCGGTTTTGATTTCCCTCAAAGGAATTTGCTTGGCCAAACAAAGAGGCGGAAAATCCGAAATTTACTTTTGTGGTACATTGGGTATTTGTAATTCGAGGCCAGCAACAAAACAAAAAAATAGGGCGAGGCGAGGACGAAGCCGGTTGAGTGCCGGCCCTAGAAACTATTTCCCCAAAGCCGATTAATTTTCTGGGTTTTTACCGTGTCCTCGCTTTGTTTGGCTTACCCCGAAAAGAGCCTACTCCCGGCATGAAGTGTGATCTGGCCGTTTAGAGCACTTGACGACAGTCAGGCACACACACGGAGACTGAAACGTGCAATAAGACTCGAATTGTTTTCTTGTTTTCCCCAACCAGAATGGCCCGTTGCCGTGGCCGGGGCAAGTGGCCCAAAGTCCGGGGGGACTGAGCTCGAGTTCATATTTTAAGCCGGCTCGAGTCGGAACGCCGTTGGAATAGTAATGCCCACAAATTAGGCTAGCGGCTGACGCCAAAATTACTCAAATTGGCAGTCACTCGACCGGTGGCAGACAGAAAGCCGCTAACACACACACACACACATGACGCGTTCGCCCTGTAAACTCTGGAATTGGTTTTGCCAACTACAAAACGAGCAGCCGCATTAGCCCGAGCTGAGCTCATCAGCATCGCCAGTGTCATCGGAGAAACGCTGACACCCGAACAATGGGTTATCGGCGCAGGTGGAGCACACAAAAATATATCCTTTCTTCTCCAAGAAAATAGAGTTTCAAATTTAAATCTTTCGAATTTGTAATATTTAATTTTAGGCCATACATTCTAAGTTTTAAATTACGTTTATTCTTAGTATGCGCTCAGTTCTTACAAGTTTTACAAAAAGCTAACCAGCAAATTGTCAAAAATTATAAATCAGAGTTCCTAATAAATTAAATAAAATAAAAAAAATATCTATTGAAATATATGAAACTGTAAAACTGGCAAGACTACACAGACTATAAGCTCCATCTCTTTCCGAAAGGGAAATGCATTTCCATTCATACCGCTTTCCATTCTCCACTTCTGACAACTATTCCCTGCCTCAAGCAATCAACGACAAAGCCTGGACATACCTGTTCAATTTAAGTGCATAGGACAACTGAATTAAGAACATCCCTTACAAATACACATTTGTGGTCGCCTGAATGCATATTGCAGAAATAATTAAAAGAATAGCTTGAGCAAGGAAAATCCCAGTAGCAAGAATATGCGTAGGTTTTTCCCGACACACAAACTGCCATCATTTCGAAAACTATTCCCCTTTAATGCCCTCAAAACTTGCAAAGCCCGCCCATTGTGCGAGGACCTGCCATGTGCCATGTTTCACTTATATGTTACGGCTGCAACCCTGGCCAACCAATGACGCAGTCACCTGAAGGGATGCGGATGGGGCTGGGGGATCAGGTCCAGACTGGCCCATATGGTGTACTCGTCCTGGCTGTTTGACCCCTTAGTTAATATTTCATGGGTTTTGCCTTTTATGGAGCCGAGCGACAAGGATAGCGATGGGGAGAGATAAAGAGAGGCTATAAAAAAAATGATTGGATTTAGTTTGGGCCAGCAGCTTTTTTCGGTTTTAGTATTGATTAACTATTGCAGAAAAAGTGGAATTTAATTAGAACGTATGCATTACATGCTCAAAAAATATTTAAACAATGTTTGCATTACAGTTCACGGAGTGCACCCACAAACTTTTTAGTGTAAATAAGGCCACGCAAGTTTGAAGCCTCTAAATAAATAATATAAAATTTGAAATTGTTGTTTACAATTATGTTTTTAAATATGAACTTTTCACAGAAACAATTTTAAATTGAATCACTTATCTTTTCCCCCCTGGGCCTTTAGATATGTAATTTCGGGGACTTTCATCTGTCCTACACAGCAAAGGTCAAAAGGTCTTAATCCGCGCAATCTGCGAGCCACGTGCATCATTAGCGTGTGGCAGCAGGACACTCAGGATTGCCAGGATACTCGCATCGGCTTTTGGCCGAATATAAGAACTTTTCTGGTCTTCATTTTCCCGTAATTATAAAAAATATGCGTGGGCCCCACAAGCCAAAAAACACGCAGTAATTACGTGTCCAATAAAAAGTCATGGCTGCTCTTGCAAGGACAAAATGTCGGCGACGCCATCGCGGCCGTAATTAAAACGACGAGCGCTTGTGGCCAAATAAAGACTGAGGGCCACTTGACTCGTGGCCATCCGAAGCGAAGCTCATCCGCACCTGTAACGGAATCCGCCATCCGCCATCCGCCATCCTGTTCCAGATCCCTGCCCGCATCCGCCGGCGCTGCTGTTTATGAGGAAACACGCAAAGGAGCAGCCAACACATATTCTCGCATAAACCAGAAAACTTTTCACCGGGGAGCACTTTGGATTATAGCCGCCTCGAGTGCACACATAAAACCCGAGCCCAAGGACTCCGATTGCTGCATCCATCTAGCCACGAGCAACTTCGCCAGTGCGGCAGTTCGGCGGGAGCGAGGGATGATAGTTGTGTCGCCAGATTTGTGTTGCTCCAGCTGCGGGCTGGCAATCTTAATGAGTCCCCTTTGGGGGACGCCAAGCAATTAAAGTTCAAATGAGCTAAATTACATGCCAAGAGTCACATCAAATGGCGGGCTTTTGGGGCTGGTTTTATACAGAAAGCCACTGCCAAAGGGAGTTTGCAAAAGAATTGGAATCACAGTATTTCTTAGAAAAAAAAGAAAGCTTGCTCTTAATTAAGAAATTCTAGGGAATACTACAAGATTCAGAAGGATACCTAAATGTTTAATGGACATCAACAGACTATAATTTTTCTAATAAATAATTATCTGTTAAAACAAATACATTTTTTGTGATGTTTAAAAATTCTTAAATTGAAGAAAAATTGAAAGTAAAACAAAATTTCATGAAAAGATAATCTCATTCTTTAGGAAAATTTATAAAATCATTGTTGTTCAGCTAGCACGTTCTCAGTTTTGATCAATTGAAAATGTTGCACAAGCTTCGTAAAAACATTTCCAAATATAATGCAGCACTTCGCTTGGATAAAAATTACTATAATATAAAGGAAGAACATTAAATGGGGAAACACACTGGCAGTCAGCAGGTCCATTAACAAGTTTGCCTTCGCACAAGGTTAACAACGCGCAGCACTGAGGAGACAACGTGCGGCACACAACAGTGCGTATACGCAACGCTGGGCAATGCTCCAATTTCAATTTACTGCGAAACTGAAACTGAAATGAACCTCAAAGGGGAGAACGAGTGCCGCTTCCTTTGCTGCTTTACTTTTGCCTGTTTGTAGGGAACACGTAGACCGAGGAACACGATGCCATAAAAATAAATTGAGGCAGCCCGGCGCACAGTTACCGCCGAAAGTGGGTGTGCCAAGCGGGCATGAAGTAGACCCCGGGCCCGGACTTGGGCAAGGGAAAGGCCATATTGAACATCCTGGAACATCCAGCCGATATCCCCCGCATCGTGGCACATGGCATGTATAATTTTCACAGTGACACCCAACATATGTTTCAGTTTTGAATGAATCCTCGGATAATAGCGCTGAGAGCAATTTCACACTAAACACAAACATCAGCGGCAGCCACTCGAATAACATAACAGAGCAGAAGGAAACTGGGTGACGCAGCTACCACCCACTCATGCAAATGTATCTTTAATGCTATTTTCCAACACATTTGGAGACATTTCTATAAGATTTCGTGGTGGCGTGTGCGAGAGTTATTCCTTTATTTATTTATTTATTTGCTTTGTGAGCATTCACTTTCGGTAATTGTTTATTGATCGATTTGATAAATGCCACTTTAAATACAATTTACCCTCCCTTGGCTGATTTTTTACTCAAATATTTATGGGAATGCCAGGCACTTGTGATCAAATGTCATCGAAATGTGCATAAACATAAATAATTTATGGCACAAAGGTTCATGTTGATGAAGATGAATCAGTCTGCGGGGAAGGGATGATAAGTGAGCTGTGGTCGGTGGAAACTCTTGAGGGAAATTAAATGCAAAAAAATTATAAAGTCAAAGTATAAATGGATTTTCAATGGAAGGAAAGTTATTTTTAAACACAAGCTGTTGCATAAAAAGGGAAAAGCAAACCAGATTTAACCTTTGGGCTGAATATTTGAAATTCCAAATTTATTTGTTTTTATAGTAAAAGGAAACTCCCTTTTATTTTAAAAACGGTATTTTATTTTTAAAATATAACTTTGTGTATACATTTTAGTTTTTTTTATGAAATGCGTTTCCATTTTGTATTTATATTGGCTTCATTAGAAAGCTGGCTGCTCTTTTCCCCTATAAATCAGGAAAATAATTATGCGAAATCTCGGCGCTGTACGAATAACTCTCACGACTCGTCCCTTATCTAGTTGACGTTTATGGCTTCCAGGGAAAATATTTAGCCAGAGCGACTTTTACCGCAAGTGAGTGAGAGATTGTGGGAACAGGAAGTGGTCACTGGTGGGAGTTGGCCAAGGAAAAGGACAGTCTCCAGGACAGCCATAAATAAGTAGGCAAACGTTGACCAGAAATAAAACAATTTTTCATGGGGCCTCCTGCGTGGACATCCCTGTCTTTCCCGACCCTCCCCCCGCTGCGATTCATAAATTTCCGCATTTTGGCCCAGAGGCTATTTTGCCTTGAATTTTTCGGCTCTATGTTGTTTTATGTTTCGGTTTTATTCGGTGGTTTGTCTGGTTCTTTTCACACTTCGACAAAGAATGAAGACAAGGCTCGTTGACTGTCGCTGCACTTTGTCATTTGTGGGTCATTTTTCGCCACGTCTTTGTTCTGGCCCACCTCTGGCCCCTGGCCTCACTCCCCCACTTCTTGCCACAGCTATTCTCAGAGCAATTAAATACCCCATACACACACCCACACACTTGTTGTTGTCTTTGATTGCCCAAAGCGTCGACGCAGCTGCAGCTGCCCCCTGACCCCTGACAGCCTGAATAATTTAAGCTCACATTTTGCGAGCCAAAAGCGCATCAAGGCCATTCAGCTTACATTGTGAGCGTGATTGTGTGTATGGGAACGGGAAATTGTTAGTTGCATGGCGAAAGAGCCACAGTGGGCAAAAGTGAGTTCTAAAAATCACTCATCCGACGCGTTGACAGCATAGAAATGGATCACTCTTCCGCCGCATTGATCGCCTAGAAAATGGTTATCCATAAAAGGAGTGAGTAAATAATCCTGCAGAAGAGATAAACTCTAGAGTTTTCTTGATCAAAAATCAGATATAGTATAACTTAAATTCCTGTTGAGTTTATATTTCCGCCAATATCTAAAGCATCCGCGAAGTTGCCCACCCGCTCCACCGTTGAACACTTTGTTGACCTGTGGCACTGTCATGTGTTGCTGGCCGCCCTCAAACTTTGCTTGTGTTACAATATTTTCCGTCATCACGGATCCTGCCGGGGCTGAGGTCAACTGACAATGTTTGCTGGAGTATGTGTGTGTCACACACTCATCTCTGCTCTGCCGGAGGACCCGCCGCTGTCACGGCACTGTTGTTGTTTTGGTCTCTCCGCAAAAACCATTTATAATTTATGAAGGTAAGCAAACACTTTGGCCCTTGCAGCACAACCACACACACGACACACGACTCGACTCGACACGACACGACAGGACACGGCATTACGACCCCCGAGCAGCCTTAAAGGATTTCGGTCATCTCGGCCATCTCGCCAGGTGTAATAAGACGGGGTTACGGGGTCGAGGGTCGGTGTGCCAAGTCAACCTGTAGGCAGGCAGCTTTGATTCGATGCCGGCACACGGCACACTCTGGAAATTAGCAGGCATCCGGAACGTTGCAGGCAAACAAAAAACAGAAATTTCCAAAAATTCAGAATGGGGTTTTTGACCGAACGGAACAAAAGCAGAGGCAGCTGCAAGACAAACTTCAGTCGTATTATATTTTAGACTGCTTTCGGACAGGGAAGGGGGCCTGGAGTTGGCTCTGGCGCTGCTTCTGGTTTGCATCTGCTTTGTTGGCCCATTCTGTATTTTGGCATAACGAGTTGCACTCAAAACTTTCTGAAAGCGCATTTTGTTGGGAGTTGGAATGAAAGGATCAGGGGATCGAGGGAAAAGGGCAGAGCGTGCCAGGAATTTTGGGAGGACTCTGGCCCACCCTTCCTTCTCCCCAAAATGCGACTGAAAATGTGTTTATTAAACATTTTTTGGCAAGTTTTCAATTTCGTTAATGTTTTTACCCCTCGGTAATTGTTGAGCAGGAGCAGGAGCTGCGGCAGGAGTTTGGAGTCGGGTGAGACAAAGTTGGGGCTGTGGGGTCGCAAAGAAAGGGAAATTTATTGTTTTATTTCTGCCTTGATTATGGCCGCTGAGCAGCTGCTCCTGCCAAAAGAAGCAATGGGGTTAAGGACCTGGCGCAAACTATTTTTCATTCCCATAATTTGCGGAAGCGGCCGAGAATCATGCTAAAACTTTTCGGCTTAAGAGGTGCGCCTAATTGTTCATTCATTTTTGTAGTGGCTTCTTTATTGTATATGCATGCTAAAACTACAAATTCTAATATCCTTTTATGAGGCTTTGTAATTCAGAAAGTTTTAAAATGGCTGCATCTTAAAGAAAGTTTCAATAATTTTTGGTTTCTTTGGTATTCAAAATATTTAATAAAGCTGAAATTGTAGCTTCAAATTCTATCTGAAGGAAATATTGTTTTCTAGGCTCTCTTTTTAAGCTTTAATACCTACTTTTATATATAGAAATAAAATAGTTCGCTTACTAAAAAAATAAGTAATTTTACACATGTAGCAATATAAACTTTAACTTCTTCCAGGTGGTTGCCCCTGTAAAATAACTTTTACTAAGTACCAACCGCCTAAGCCTTTTCGGTGGTTGATTCTAAATTCCTTAACTAATTAGTCGCCAAATTAAATTCAGTCTGGCTTGTCAATCAACGAATTCAATTGACCAAAAGTTGAAAAGGATGATTTCCATTGAAAGCAAGGACATGCCTTTAAATGTGTTAGAATGCTTTTACGGATTAACTTTCCGTTGGATAATTGTTAACTTAATTAAGCTACAAAATCAAATTCAAGTTCTCGAAAAGAAGAAGGTAGAGTCCGCAATAAAACCCAAAAATTGTTTCACTGCGAACTTGGTGAATTGCGTCACATTTTTTCAAGTTGTACTGGCCATTGTTTTCCTATTTCGCTGACCCCGTAGGTTCTTCTAATCTAATTTCGACAAATCAAATGAAACAATAGGGACGCTCAGGCCCCAACTCATCCCCTGCGATTGCCAAGGACAACTTTTTCACAAGACAATTGCCTGGGTTCCGCTCCCCCGTCGATTCAGAACTACTAAAATAATTTGCCAGCAGCCTTGTCGCGTCCTGGGGCCCGCTTACGAGTGCCATTATCCATGTGTGTCTTGCCGAGTGTTTATGGGTGGCTGTTTATACCCTGTGCTAGGGTATATTGTATAAAAGTTAAGTTGCTGAAGAGGTTTTAACGGGTGTTATCGTGCCCTGGCAGAGTTAAGTATCGTTCAAAGGGTTGACAGTTATTTTCAATGTTTATAATCAAGAAAATTTTCATAAATAATAATAAGTATAAGTATGAAAGTACATATATTAGCTTTAATGACAACATAGATTTTGTTACCCTTTTTAAGTAAGGGTATCTCAAAGTCGCAGTTACTTTTACTTATTTGTTGAGTGTGTGCATGTGCCGGAGTGGGCTACATGAATGCGTTAAATTAAATCAAAAATGTATGAAAGTCACACACTCGCACACAGGCAAGGATGGGGGCCGAACCCCCGAGCTGTACTTACGCATCCCAAAGCCAAGGACCAGGAGCAGGACCAGGATCCGAGGGGCGGGGCTAAGACACCGCCAAGATGCTGGTGGCGAGCTGCGGAGGCGACACCGCCCCCCGTCTCCGTCGGCCGCTGTCATTTCAGTTGTCAACGTCGCTATCCGGGTCCTGACTCTGGCTCCGCTGCTGGTGACGGTGCTCTCCGCTAGTCGGGCTCTAGTCGTCCTGCGTGGCAGTCCCAGTGGCCCAGTTCCTGGCTGCAATGACACTTACAGCGCCTTTTGTGCGCTCATTGTCCGCCTGCCTCCAATTGGGACTCGTTTGCGGCATCGAATCTGGCTCCTCTGGCACCACTGGCTCCTTTGGATCCTAGGACTTGGTTTCAGAACCTGCTGATTGCACTGCGCCGTCTTGGCTGGCAAACTTTGTCGCATTCTCCGCTCCTCCGGCCAAATCCCAGTCGAAGTCCCAGATAAATAGGTTTATTGAATTAATGCGCTCGGGGAAGGGGCTTAGGCGGTTCTAGCCTGCATCTGGGGCTTCTCCGACGTATTTTATTTTTATTTCACTCTATTTCACTCGATTTTATATCCATTTTACGAACGAAAAGAACCAAAAATTGCAACTCTTTATTACGCGTCTGCCACAAGTTTTACGTTGCGTTTTCTCAAGCGATTTTCTTTCAGTTTCATTGTTTACTTTCTGGGCTCTCTGCCCTGGTTTTTTGCACTATTTTTGGTTTGCTTGATTTATATATTTATTTAAGTGTTTTTGGCTTTGTTGAGTGGTAAAAGTTTTATTGGCGCTGCAGTGACATTAAAATAAATAAATAAACTGACATCAGATCTCGATTTTATTTTCGATGGAAATCAAATTTATTTATTTGGTTTTGGTTGTTATTGAAAATAAACCTATTAAGTCGATAAAAAAACACAAATTCCTTTAAGCCTGTTTAAAACAAAGTAGTTTACTGATGCATTTTATTTTGAGTATTGAAGAATTTGAGCAAATATTGCATTCAGAGAAGTCTATAAGGCACTGATTAAATATCATAAATGCATTTATAAATATAAAACAAAGACTCGCAAACTTTCTTTACAGCTTTCAAGAAGGGCATTGAAACTTTAATTTCAACATCTCAATCGGTGAAATAATAAAGTGGCTGAACTTTACAAGAAATATAAATCAGAAGGACCAACTTCTTTCCACTTACACTTTCATAATCGTTATTCAATTAATATCATAAAATTTCGTAGTATTCCTTCTCGATTCAGTTTCTTAGGCCGCCGCATAAAAGTTAATAAATTCACAGTCGCCATGCAGAACTATCACACAGTGTTTTCAATGACTAATGGGCGAAACTTTTGGAACAAAAAACTTGAAGAACTCGCACCATTTATAGTGTTTAACAAGTTTGCCGATGGCTTTTCTTGGGCACCGCGTTTAACTCACAGTTTAAAGTTCTTGGCTATAAGTTTCAATGACCATATGGCCGACTTGTGGAACAATTGCGGCTTCTTTGTATATAGTAGGTATGTCTAGCTGCGAGGGCTTATATTTAACGATTTAACACGTGAGAAAACATTTACACTTCAGTAACAATTTATCGCCTAATCCGACTCGAGGATATTTTTTCCTTCACCTTCTTGCCACGCTGTTATTCTCTTTACTCGGTTATGGGCCGAAATGATGCACAATAATCCCTTTTTACGTTACGGCAGACGCTCACGGATCCTTGGAGAAATCCTCGGCTTCTGTTTGTCCTGTTTTCGCTTCAGCGTTTTTATTTCAGCGCGGCATTCTAATATCCATTTGAATGCGGCGAAGGCAAACAAATTTTAAAAGTGATTTCGGCAAAAGACACTCGGCAGGCAACACTCCAGGACACAGACACAGGACACCCAAGGGGACATCAAGTGGTTTAACTTTGTCTTAATTTTTCCTCTCTTTGTTTTCCCACTTTTGCATATTTTGCACGCTTTTTCCGTTTACTCCGGCTATAGTCGTTTCGTGCGAACTTCTTAGTCAGACATCGCGGAAAATTGGCTTGTGGCTGCGGTTTCCCTTTCCCATCCGAGTCACGTCCGCGCGCCCAGGATGCAAATTACCGACTGAGCCGAGAGCCGCCAACATGAGTGACCCCCATTCCCAACGGACTTTGTTCCTTCGAACGTTCCTCGTCGAAGGCTTCTCCTGCGTTCCGTTCCATAGCGGCGGGGCGAGTCCTTGTTCGGGTTCGCGTTCGATTCGCACTTCCCCAGGACTGTGCCGTTTCCATCCCGTCTTTTGGCTGCCTTCGGGGCTTCGCATCGAACTCGTACCGGCTGCTTGTTTGTCTGCGCCTGCGCTCGGCAGGACTGTGGCCCGTGCGACCACGGGAAGATTTCAAATTTATTTGTTTACTGCTCGGACGCTATTTGTAGATGACCAACAATACATGTGTTTCCGGCCGGCAGTTTCCGGCTTTGTCGCCTATGAATATCGAAATTTGTGGGCTAAGAGGAGATCAACAGAGCGGTCTTATTAAGGCACATATTCGGGGCATTTTGGCTTCAGTATTTACCAAAATAATGTGTGATCCTAAGGCAAGTGTTTGAGCCAATAAAGGTTAACGTAAATCAATTTAAAAGGCGTTATATTTTATTATACAACGTGTAAAAGCAACTGGAAAAAAACATAAAACCATTTATTACTGGCCAATAAAATGTAAAAGGAAACAAACAATTGGAATTATTATTACAATTAAAATTATTTCAAATAAGCAAGCAATTAATTAATTTTCACAGTTTACCCTATCAAAATGTTTCTTATTTTCGCTTGTCATAAGCAAACCTTTAAAGTCATCTTCTTATTGTACTTTTCTAGCTTTATTCCTTGCCTTTAACAAGTCTTGAAAACTTTAAATTGTAATAACATTTTCTTGAATATCACTACGAAATTAAATATAAAGTATAGAAGTTTGTTCAAAATGAAAAAGAATATTACATCTCTAAAGGTCGAAAGAATACAAGTAACTGTCCTTCGAGTGTCCATCACTCGAATTTATTATTCCAGACTGAATATTCGATAGCACTATTCTTCTAAAGTTCATTTATGCACAAACACAAGAGTACACACTGTGATTTAACCAAATAAGAGCACACTTCAAAAAGTGGTCAAGTACAACATACTATATTTCTTAGGTTAAATTCACAAGCCAACCAACAGATAATTGGAATCGTGACCCCGTAAATCACAGTGGTGACCGAGCTGGCATTTGGTCACTAAATTAGCTTGGTGTCTTTTGAAAAATCATCTCCTTTAGTGGCTGAAATTTACTGCGGTCTCGGCTATTGTGTGGCAATATGCCATTACGTAAGGGGGTCCTGAGTCCCGAGTCCCGAGTCCTGAGTCCCGAGTCCTCTGCCTTGTGTCCCAAGTCCTGCCAGCGTGCGGGGCGGACCAATATGCGTTGCGTGATAAACGGGGCCTAGGCTAAGTATAATCTTGTGTGCTTTGTTGTCGGAGAGCAGCCAGCAACAAATAAATATTATTGAACTTTTAAGTCCCCTGGGGGTGGCCAACGTGCAATTGACGCCCTCGGCGCGATAGGGCAGATAGGGGGCCGGGGGTCCTCGCAAAGTGGCAACATAAATTCTTGCACAGTTCAATTTATTGTGTATTGACACAGCTTACGGAGAAACAAATAAAAATGTTTACGAAAGTGCGGGTGCCAGGCCATGGCGAGAGAGTCCTGCCAGCCGCTATATATGGCACACTCCTCTCAAAGGCTCCAGGAATGCGGACGAGTTCCTCATCCTCATCCTCGACCCCACTCCCACACCGCCACCCCGCGAAGTCAGGGACCTCGTTGGCATCCAGGCAGCCATTGTTATTACCTCTTTGTTGTGTTTACACGCCATTTGTGGTATTCCGCCCACCTCCGTGCGGCGAAAGATCCTGCGGGAAGGTGTCGGGCGGTATGCGGGCGCAGGGTTTTTTGGGGGCCGTCGTAAAAGTATATTTGAAATGCAAATGCTGGCGGGCCTTAAAATGCTCAACTTCTGGCTCACGAAATAATCAAAATATACTTTATGTCGCCTTTGAGCCAGTGAAAACAGTTTTGCCGAGTTAACGCTGCCGAAAGCCAGACAGCAAAAACAGACAAACCAAAAGCTGCCGAAAGCCCATGAATCGAGATGGGAAATAAAACAAAAGATCAACTCGTTTAAATGCAGTAAAGCAAAGGGATATACCCTGATAAAAGAGGGCGTCAGACTTTTCACCAATCAATTAGAAACAAAAAGAGAGTAAAAGTATATAATGCACTTATAGTTAGGAAAAATAATGAACCTGAATTTGAATACATTAACATATATTATAACTTATAATTTATAAGTATAAACAAAATACTCTTTTGGAGAAGAGTACCCATTCAGTTCAGCTGCTGGCTGTGCATTAGCAAAACATTTTCCAGCTGTTAATTTTTGTGTTTTTACCAGCGCCATAAATAAATATAGGGGTTTTATTTTTCTTCCTTTTTAGGAACCCGCACCTGTGCGCAAACACAAAATTGAAACAAACACCAGTACCTCCATGAGGAAACTGGAATGGGAGGATTGCCCTGCTCATTTCAAGGAGCCACGCTTGTCAATATCTCAATATTTACTTCATGATTGCTTTTCGCAATTTCTCCAGATTTTTCCCAGACTTCAAGTTTCCATGCGTATGAATATAGAAATATTTTTCCCGTTGTCCAGTCCCCTCTCTCGTTTTGGCAGAGTGCCTGGCTCCAGTCTCCGCATATGCGAATTTTCGTTGACAAGACGGACAAATTTCTGATAGATATATACGCGTACATGTATGCGAATATCTGGTTTGATTTTATCCTGCATCGGGGGTAACATGAAAAAAATATGAAAATGCATCTGCGATATTAAATATTTGTCAAGTATTTTAGAAGGAGGGGGAGCAATGGGGTGGCGAGGGAATGGACTGGAAAATCACAATACTCATAATGTTCGAGACAATTTATTGTTAATTTAAGTGCTTGGAAGAAGCACAAAATTGTATTTGCATGTACATATTGTTTTAACAGAGATTATTATAATGACATTGCATATTTCAGTCGACTGACCGGTGCATAAGAAAAGATCCTTGGCAGTAAATTTTTCTAGGTGCTCCGATAAGGAAATTTCTATTATCTTCCACCACATGGGTTCTGATGAACAAACGAAGCGTTATGGATTCACCGCGGGCTCCGAAGATGCGTTAAACCGCCCCTGAAAATTTATGACAATTTCATTAAGTTCAATTTATATAACTTAACTCATAAAGGTTATTTCTACTAGGTTTTTAAGTCTTCAATTAAACATTATAAAAAATATGAATTTTTAAGGCTAAACTACAATTTAAATTGTGTAAGGTGTATCCCAAGAGGAGGTGGTCGTTTTTTCTTAGTTTAGATATCAAAGCTTAGATAAGGCGACAAATTATAAGCATTCAGAGCATTTCAGAGAATCTAATTTAGTTGTTATCCGGCAAGTGAAAGAACAAAAGCAAGCAAAAGTTAAAAAATTTGTAGAGAGTGAAGACCAAAAGGCGCACTGATTTCTGCTATATGCTATTATTTTAGGCGTGAAGTGAAACTCTTCTCGATACTAAGACCCCCATTGCATACTCCTGGGCGGGTCTGTCTAATCTTTCGGTAAGCCCAAGGGGATGCAGAGCTTCGCTAGTGGAATTAAAGGTATTCACTGTACCAT
>VNJV01007126.1:0-34055 GCA_008042635.1 Drosophila nikananu
GCATGAGATGGTGGTGGTTTTGCAAAGAGCGAGTTTGTTTACATTTTGATATATATTTTGGTACATGGTATATAACAGTCGTTCACGAACGACTGTAGCTTTCTCACTTGTTATATAAAAATTTCTTGGATAAGAGCAACTTAAAAAATATCATAACTCCCCTAAAAAAGCTTTAATCTTAAACTGGAAAAAAGTTCCTTGTTAGTTTTTATTAGTTTAATAAATCTGCATTCCAAATTTGATATGTTAAAAAAATAAAAATGTTGACAATTTTTTTTTTTTTTAATTTAAAATGTTTTTTATATTCCAAATAAGGCTAGATCGACTTTGCTGTTGATGCTGATCTAGAATACTAATACTTTATAGGATCGGAAATGGCTACTTCAGTGCTTTGCAAATAAAATTATGTACATAAATAAAATCATAAAAATACTTAAACAAAATGAATATTTATAATCATTCCATTTTCCCCTCTAACTCTTTAAATAAAATCTTATTTGCTAACGATGCGTAAACTGTGCGTTTATTTAAATTGAATTTTACGCCTCAATTGCAGACAATTAAATTATTATTTCGAATAAGGAGTTAATTAGCATTGCCCTCTGTGGGCTTGAGTGTGTGTTAATGGCTTAATAACCCGAACCAAAGCAAACTGAGCCTCCCCGAGCCCGAGCCCGAACCCAACCCATTTTCCAGCCCACATAACGCACAATTGTTGTGGGAGCGGTTTTCCGTATCAATTTCTGGCGCGGTGCTTAAACGGTGCTCATTTGTGCTCGCACGAAGCATGGCACATGGGGTTATAGTGTGTGTTATTAACTGTACACAATCGCAACACGTACGGGAATCCATAAATTCCCAACTGACCCGGATTACTTTCAGACATTCCATTCGCCAGCAGAAGTGATTGTGTTTTGTCTCTTCGTTTGGCCCAAATACTGGCTAAGGATCGAACATTTAGACTATATAAGATATAGTACTGGGAATAACTAGTACTCTTTGTACCCTTGGTTATCTTGCAGCACAAGCAATACATGCATGCGAGTGAGTTGCTGCAATTGACAGTGGAGATCGTGTGGAGACCACGACGACGTGTGGCAACGTCAAAAGGTCGCTCCAAGTCACTCAGGCAATCATAGCGAGTTGCTCATAGATATATACACTATATATATACTCGTACATGCCCCAAGGAGCCAGATACAGATACAAATGCAGTTACAGTTACAGATACGAACCAGAGATTGAGATACAGCTACAGAGACCACGACTGCAATTGGCGCTTTCAAAATAGAAATGACGAGGCAGGAAGGCCAGAAGACGCTAAAAGCAGTTAGCAAATGTCAAGTGTCACACACACAGCACGCCTCAGATGTATATACTATATACGCTATACGTACTTATATGGCTGTGGCACATCTGGCTAATAAAAGCCGCGCAAGCAAAATAAATACCTAGCTTATTTTTGAATACATTTTCGGTTTCGGAATAAATGTGACTTAAGAACAGGTGAGGTCAGAATTGTAGAAATTCTAGACCTTAATCTTACTAAATAATATTAATTTGGAAAGTGGGAAATGAAGTGGACCACAAAAACCCCTGAAAGCTGATCGAAACTGAGCAGTTCAATACTTAACAAATATTTAATACATTTTTCCTATTAAAATTAATATAAATTTGATTAATGTTGCTATCATACCTTAAACGATTTGATGAAAGATTATATAAACCTGATAAGCAGCAGCTACCCATTAGATATTTCCCACCTGATGCAGCTGCTAATATTTCCACCTCGGCTGTACGAGCAAACCTACACTCAGACATATTGTGGGCGCACTCAAACATCTTCGATTTGTTTTCCTTTCAATTGTAAATTCGTGGCCCGATAAGATAAAGATGAAAACGAAAAGCCAAGTCAAATAAAACGAAAATTTGTTGGCTTTACGCGAGTAGAGCGACACCCAAGCAACCAGACAACGCAACCCGCCAACCCACCAGCCAAACGGATCGACCGACAACTAGAAATCATAAATAAGCCGAAAATGAATTTAGTGGAAATAGTGGCTGTATTTTGTTGACTGTTTGCTTTGGGGTTTTATTTTTGGAACCCATCCGAACCGAACCGGTCGCTCCCTGGTCCCTGGTCCCTCAACGCTGGCAGCTGCAGCGCAATAATTTTTCTTTTCGGTTCGTGATCATCAGCGAGGGCAGATGTCAACCTTGAGCTAAGTAGGAGCTATAGGGAGAGCTTTCTTCGCACTCGTTTGCCCAATTTCTGGGCCACAGACGAGCGCACATTTCATATCTTATCGTAACCAGCGGCGGAAGTTATCGCCATGAGAATGATGATGATGATGATGATCATTGTGGACGCGATGAAGTAATGTCCAAAATAATAGAAATACAATCAAGGCAAGTGCTCGCAGGTGAAGTCAGCCTGCATATCTTGGTAATGAGGCTAATGGGTTTTCCAAGACCAGGCTACAGGAAAGGCTGCCAGAAGAGAAACCCTTCAGGAGCAGAGGTATGACCATAATTCAGATAAACAAAATATATATCGCTTAGAAATATTCAGTAAACATTGCTAGATCCTCTTGGGAATGAGTTCTAGCGCTCATCTTGCAACATTTCTTTCCAGAACTCTTTGGGTTAATTGCTTTTCCAGTTGGACAACCGGTAAGGTGTTGGGTAATCAACTGATACACAAATAATGCACGAGTTGCAAAAGGTAATTAAAGCAGGCGACACGAGATAAACAAAAACAAACGTTGCCACCCACAATATGCATTTAACAGGTGAGCGAGTGGGTTGAGTGGGAAGTGGGAGGAGGATGGCAAGCCTTTGCGTGCCTTTCTTTGCTGAAATGTCAGTCACACACAACCGGTAGAAGCACGTGGGGGTGTGTTAAGAGCAACACAGAATAATTATTGCAAGTTATCCATGGTTGAAAATAAAATAAAATAGGAAACCAAAGCAGACTTAAGCAGTAACTCGAAATAACTCAGCGATGATGAGTTCGCCAAGAAATTCCATGTTAGAGGGTCATGTTTTATAAATAGAGACTGGAGGAGGGCTCACAAATAAAAACAACAATCATAAAATAGATTTATGAGAGGTGCTTATAATAAATTAATACTCAGTCGGTTAATATTAATTAGTAAGACTACAAATAGTGACAAAACTAATAAACCAAATGAGACTTTTATGAAAAAGATTAAATAACTTGGTAATTAGTTACAAAACTAACAACTGGACTGGAAATATATTTCTAACTGAAATATATATTTTTAAAATACTACTTTAAAATATATAAAGTACCTAAAATCAATCTTAATTTATAGCCCTAACGTAGTGATGTGATTTTACAAAAAGAATAGAAGCTAACTTTGGGAAACCTTAGTTTTTATACTCTTTGTTACCATTTGTATAATTAAAATCGATAACTTAGCTAAAGACTGATATAATTTTAAATCTGTGTCAACAAATAAGCATACTAAATTTAAAATAAAGAAACAAAGAATATTTAACCCCTTTTAAAATATTGAAACATTGGGTAAACAATTTTGTTTCTGACGAACACAGCTAAAACTCAGCTGTTTATGCTGATCAATAATATATACGATTTATAAAGTCGGGAAATGCCTTCTTTAATGCCTTACTAACTTCTGACTAAACTTATAATACACTGAATAGTTATAAAAATAGCCATGACACCATTCAATCCAACAAGTGAGTTTTGTTTGTTTTATTTTCTCTGTGTAGAAACGACCCGAAGGGCCTTTAATATGAGAGAGCGGGCACTGTGTTTATCAGCACATTCAAGTACAAGCAGCCCAGCTCCTCCTCTTCTCTACAGCTCCTCAGTTCCCTGGCACCTCCAGCTACCCAGTTCCTCAGCTCTACTGCCCCCTTAACTCCTCCGCCTCTTCAGCTCCTCCAGCTCGCATCTTGAATGCATCTCAAGTGGCCACAAAGCGGCGCATTTTCCTCAAGGCGGCCACAACAATTGCTGGCGTTGTTGAGAACCCAACAAAAGGCACTAAATTAGCTCAAGTTTTTAGGAGAGAAGTAAAGAAGAAAGAGTATTCCAGTTTCAGAAGGTTAATTTTGATATTAAATTATATTATATTACAGAAAACTCTAAAAAAGAAAACATAATATTAACAATCCTAAATCTTAGAATAATTTTATAGATTTTCCTTCGGGTTTCTGATCTTCCTCAAATCGTACAAGATATTTGTATCTTTAAATAGTATTTATTATTATTTCTTAAGGCATTCTGCTGCAGAAATTTCCTATTATTTTTTGCTGTATGTTTTTGGATTGCTATTTGTTTTGATTGCCGCTTTGTTTTGATTCGATTCGATGGCATGGCCAATTTCTGGAACTCTTGCGTGGGCGATGACTCGCGGCTAAGGCATTGGCTTTGGCTTTGGACATGGAGTTGGAGTTGGAGTTGGTTTTCCAAGCCAAAGCCAAAGCCAAAGATGAAGCTGAAGCCATGCCAAGGAGGAGGAAAAGCGGGCACGAGAAAAACCTGTTTAGCGTTCAATGATTGTTTTGTTTCCCCTCTCGAGACAAACAAACGAAACAAGAAAACACATTTGTATTTGTTTGTTGCCTGCACGCGCGGAACAGAGAGGCATGCCACCACGATCCGGGGCTATAGGAATACACATGTATATATATATATATATAGCTTCGCTTCGGCTTAAACTCCAGCTTGGCTTTCCTCTGGCTCGCTGCAAATTGAACTTTCACTTTTTTCGCTGGGAATTGGACATGGAAATGGAAATGGAAATGGCTTTTCACGTAGTGCGCCTTGTACGGCTCTACGGAATGGAGAGTGTGTTGTGTGATGGTGCGTCTTTGCCGCTTGTTGCAAAGTTATGTCAAAGATGCTTCTGCTCGTTCGTTAGCTCTTCTGGAAAAGTTTTGCTGCCAAAATCCAGGTGAGACGACAACTACAACAACAACATCAAGAGTCAACAGGTGCGGCAAGCACTTTCACCCACGAAAACAGGAAAAGGGAGCGGAGCTCTCTGTACAGTAAACTTTTGGTCATTGCTCATTGCATTTGATATTTGGAAATGGAAGTGGGGGATACCATCTTCAGGTACTTTTTACCTTGACTATATAATAGTTTGGGGTAAAAAAATATAATTCTAGTATAAAGAACCCAAGAAATGTGTTTTTAAAAAAGAAATACCTTTCCTTCCTTTCTGGGAATTGGAAATAAAAGGGAGGTACCTTTTTCCCATACTCTATAGAAATTAAGCTTAGGAAACTTGATTTTACTTATTACCCTATTACTGTGAAAGTTCTATATGATTTCATTATAAAGAACCCAAGAATAAATAAGTTTTTAGAAAGGAATACCTCTCCTTCCTCACTGGATTGCTCATTGCAATTGTTATTTTTTTGGGAATGGAATTGTTGAAAATAATGGTAATGGTTTGGGGTCTGGAGGGACACTGGTGGCCGGAGGGGGGATTAGTCACGGGCAGACGACTCGAGGTGCGGCCGCCATTTGCGTGGGCTGGATGAGTGGTTAAGTTGAGTCGTCGAGCGTTGGGCCGAGTTTGCCAATAGAATCAACAGCAACGGCAAACGGCAAACGACACAGGGCTCCAAAGTGTTTCGAAAACAATTACAATTACTTCGGCAAACAGTGGGAATCAACAGAGCCGAGAGTCATGCTCGAGTTACAAATGCGGTTAAATTGATAGCTCACCTGAAGGCGAGGTAAAGGTAAGGTTCCCCTTGACTCATTTGGCTTAAATTAACTCTATGCAACTAACTAACAAGAGTGTCAAGCGCTTAAATCAATAAGAGAATTGCTTAATTCATTTATCTATCTTTTTTAAATATTTCTAAATTTCTTTATTCTTTTTTAAAAGAGGTCTTAATTATGGAAGCCTAGTATCGTGACCGCAAATGTAGGTGCTAGCTTTTTTGTTTTTGTTATTTCTTCGATTCTTTTGGAGGGGTATGACGTATGCGTCAAGAAATTTAGAAATCACTAAGAGATAAAAAAAAGCCAACAATTCACACATACTACACCGCACGCCGCACACCGAGGAAGGGTCTCCGGCGGAGGAGGAGTTGTGGTTGGGGCTCGGAGTGTGGGGAAGTATGTATGGGGAAGAAGAGGAAGGAGCAGCATTTGTTGAGCAATTGGCGCAATGAAATGTGATTAAAGTTTATAACAGATAAGAGTGCCACAGAAAATATGTTACGTTCCAGAATTAGCAGACTTTGCGCGCACCCACACACACAGGAATTATAGAAACACACATATTCCCACATACATACATAGGTGCAGAGGAAAAAATACACTTGATCGGGTACCGAGTTCGAAAGTTGAAATGAAGATGAGATCAATATAAACAATTTACAAAGAAGTTCTGACTAGTAAACTAGCATTGCAGGAGCTAAATCGATTAGATCTTGATGAATAAGATAAGATATAGATTTTAATCCATAAATAACACATTAAAACTGATATTCTAAGAATTTAAAAAGAATCAATAAATGCATATAAATAATTTAATATGAATTTCTTATTCCATTTTATAACGCACCGTTTCTTATCCATCTTTCCAAGATTATCACATTTTTCGCTCTGTGCAGCTTGTGGCTGTATGTTTGTGTGTGCACGATAGGGAGCAAGGAAGAAGAATAAGAGGCGCAAAGGAAACCGGTTTTGGCGATGCTTAGAAACTACAGCAAAGAACGGGGCACCGGGGAAACGGAGAACGTGAAACGGGTGGCCAATGTGATAAAGCGGGGCTTGTGGGGGTGAGGAAGAGAGTGAGAACATCATATTCTGTTCTTTTTAACCAAATGTGACACACTGCAAAATGCCAGAAAGAAGAAGCAGGCAAAGGCGAAGACGAACAAGAGGAAGAGGCAGAACAGCAGTTCGTGTGTTTTTTTTTCAGGTTTATTGTTGTTGCCCGCTGGCTTTGTTTGCTTTTGCTTCTGCTGCATTTTCACTCTGCATGGAAATTTGCGCAGAGCGAAATGGAAAACCACACAACACACACATACACAGCAGTCGAATGCCGACTGTGTATATGCAAAGCAGCATACTGTCATATATGTATGCAGTATAGATATAATTTTTTTCGAGTTTTCCTCACCTTTATGATCAGTTCTATCTCGGGCACATCGAATTTGCTGCCTCCGTTCGTCTCCTGGAGCTGCTGCTGCGCTTCAACGTCGGCGGCTGACATTGTCGTTTAAGTTTGACTTCTGGGGCGACTTCCGATCGAAAAGTTTTATCCGCGTGACGAGAGACGACAAAGTGCGTGCTTCTGTTCGTTTCCTTTTCCCTTTTGTTGTGCTAATTTTCTTTGCCAATACACACGCACGCTGCTCGCACACACCAACACTCGGACACTCACACACAGTATTTATCGGAGGGAGACAGAGAGGGACAACTCGCCTCGCAGTGTAAAAAAAATATGCCGTTCTTCGATTTGCGCGCTGCAAAAGCCGATTGTTAATTGGAGTGACCGTCGCCGGAACGCTGAGATATACTGTACCTTGGAGGCACTAAAAATTACCTTAGTGCCTGCATTTCTATGGTATTTTTTTGAAATACCGAATGAAAATATCGATAAAGTTCGGGATTCTGTGATTTTCCACACACTGGTCTCACTAGCCGCGTCAAGAAGCTTCGCGTGCGCCGCGTTTGTAACTTTATTTCCCGGCTTTTCTTCCTATCCACAATGGACCTGGCGGAGCTGCTGCAGCAGGCCCAGCGCCTGGTAAACGAGACCGAGATGGAGACGGAGCTGCCGCGCGTGGAGCGCACCTTATCGCAGGTGTTGCAGGCCACCCAGGAGATGCACGCGCGTGTCACCCAAACCGGCACCAATGATCTGCAGGCGTAAGTAGTGAATATGAACACCCGAAAGCGAGGCTCAAGGAGTCCCTCTGTTCCATTCGCAGCCACATCTTACTGGGCTCCAAGGGCGTGGACCTACCCAAGATGACCCAGAAGCTGGAGTCGCTCAGCGCACGCAACTCCCTTGAGCCGATTGATCCCATCCAGGACACCGATGTCCGGGGCTATCTCAAAAACGAGCGAGAGAACGCCATACTGAGCGTCATCGAAGAGACCAATCGCAATGTAGGTTCAGCCAAAAGAAATCATGAACGATCCTGTCCTAAGAATGATTCTCTTCAGGTTTTTTCCTCCGTGGAGCGTCAAAAGTGGCGCAGCGTCTACAGTGAGTGGGGCAATATGAAGGAATCGCTGCTCAATGCTCTGGTTGGTCCCAGCCAGCAGGATTTCCCCGACTTGCAGCGCCAAAAGGTGACCACGGAGCTGCCCGACGAGCCGACACCGTTATCGCGTCTCAGTCACTTCGAGGCGCTGTACGCCAAGGAGATAACATCCTACAACGCATCGCACATTCAGGGCGGCCATCGCACCAACTTGGTGGCTACCTTTGCTGAACTTGCCGAAAAGTCATTCGACGATCCGTTGGTCACCGAGATGTGGAATGTGCTGAATTACATGGCCAATGTGACGCCCATGTCGCGCAACATTGATCCCATACATAGCCGCCAGACGGCTCTGCAGTTCATTCAGCAGGCGCGCACATATCTGGAGCGCCGCTACAAGATCTACATGTATGCTGTTACCGAAAAGAACCTGGTGATCGCCCGGCGCGGTGGCATTCCCAACATCTACAATCTGGTCAGCTCCTATGTGGGTGTCCAGTTCCAGCAGAGCCATACCATCGTCGGCCTGCTCAATGTGGACAAAAACGGCAAGCCGCTGTGGCCGCATGTCTACTACAGTCTGCGCTGCGGCGATACGGGTGCAGCTGTGCAGTTCCTCAAGGAATCGGGCACCTCCCCCGAGCTCCTCAAGCTAATGACGCTGCAGCGTTTGGGAGACACCACCTCGGAGTCGTCGTCGAACACCAAGCTCGAGGGACAGCTGAAACTGGAGTACAACAACAAGCTGCGCATCTGCAGTGATCCCTACAAGAAGGCCGTCTATGCCATCGTACTGGCCTGCGATCCGCATGACGGCCATGCGGAACTAATACGCACCATCGACGATTTCCTGTGGATGCAGCTCTCCATTTTGCGGGAGCAGGAGAAGCGGGACTATAACATCGAGCAGCTGACCTACAGCGGCCTGCAGTCTCTCATACTGGAGAAGTATGGTGAGAATTACTTCAATGCCAGGGAGAAGGCTCCGCTATACTTCCAGGTCCTGGCCCTCACCGGCCAGTTTGAGTCCGCCATCGAGTTCTTAGCCCGCAACCAGAACAGCCTTACGCACGCCGTTCACATGGCCATCGCCCTGAACGAGTTGTGCCTGCTGGGGACGCCCAAGTCTATAAACGAGCCACTGCTCAGCGCCGAACCGGATGATCCGGCGCCAATGAAGCGTCTCAACCTGGTGCGTCTCGTCGTGATGTATGCCAAGTGTTTCGAGCAAACGGACACCGCCCAGGCCCTGCAGTACTATTACCTGCTGCGCCACTTCAAGACCGAGGACCGTGGCCCCAACGCCATGCTCACCTGCGTCTCCGATCTGCTCGTGGAGAACTGCGACGACGATATGCTGACGCTGATATTCGGCGTTGAGGACGAGCAGAACTCCAATCGCTTCACGGGCGGCATCTTTGCCGAGTTCCACACCATGGACTATGACATGTACTCGCTGGCCGGCATGGTGGGCGACGAGCTCTCCAATCGCAGCAACTACGAGTCGGCCATCAAGCTCTACTACATAGCCGGCCAGCTGGACAAGGCACTGAGTCTGGTGTGCTCCCTGCTTTCGCAGGTGGTCCACCAGCCGCCGCGTCCGTGCAGCATGCGGGAGCGGCTGTCGTATGTCATCCAGAGTCTGGATGCGGCACTGGTTGAACGTAAAACTGATGTACGGGCCCATGTTCTGATCACATACACCACGCTGTCGCGCCTGATGGAGTTCTTTGATCTCGTTAACGCTGGAGAGACGCGTTTGGCCTCGGAAATCCTGGCAAACCATCGCCTGGTGCCGTCCAATTCCACCGAAGTCGACGAATGCGTGACGAATCTGAAGCGCATGGGTCCGGAGATAATCAAGGTGATGCCCGATGTCATTCTGGCGGCCATGAACATTGTGTATGCCGAGTATATGGAGCAGCGCTGCGGCCCGGATAGTGGCAACGTTGACGAGACCCAGAATGAGAACCGTGAGGCTGTCCTCCGTCATCTGCGTGGCAGGGCCAAGGCCCTGACCAATATGGCGGCCAGTGTTCCCTACCGCATGCCAGCGGCCATCAACCAGCGTCTCGTCCAGCTGGAGATCCTTATGCTCTAAGGCTGGCCGGGACCCTTCCTCTATATATATACATATGTGAAGATGCTTTTAATTTTTGTTTTTTATATTTATGATTACCAACGTTTTGCTGAACAAATCGGAGAAGAAATGGTTTAAATTAAAGGAAATTCCTTAACAATTGGCTAAATTCTTTTAGTATTCTTTTTGAAATTAACGTGTAAATTGAAAAATCAAAGATCTTATTATAACTAGATGCAGAACGCCAAAACAAAAGTTAAAGAGAGTCTCCAGGCAGCTCAAAAAAGAGACGATTAAATCGTAGGGCGTTAGTCATCTTATTATAAGGTCTTTGGTGAAATGGTACATCAATTCCAAGCAGCCGAAGGGCAAATGCGCTTAAATAACGATCCCATGTTGAAACAAGACTGCCAGAACATCCGAATAAAATACTTTATTGCAATATATTTGAGACACCGGATACTAATATGTATTATATAGTAGATATATGTGTACATATAGCTTATGGAACACCACAGCAGACCCAGAACACATTATTTTATAGTCACATATTTCAGGAATCCCCTATTACACATTGTCTTTAATAATATAGATCTCTCTCGCGCTGTCTACCTTAAAAAAAGTAGAAAAAAAAGGAAGCAAGAACCCACTAAGCGATCTATTTCGTATATAAATGCATTTTGTCTTCACATTTCTGTCTGATTTTAGGTTAATAATATTGGTAATTGGAATACAATATGGAATACCGATCGATTCCAGATTTGTTCGGGTCGGGGGTTCTGAATTCAGTCGGGCGGTGTTGCCTTATCCCATATACTGGTACGAGGCGCAGACGGGCTCCTGGTGGCGGGCATGCGGCGAGGATTGCAGCGCCAATCGCTGCAAATGGCAACCGCGGCAGAGCAGGCGTCCGTCCAGCGGATAGCAGCGCTTGTCCGGCTCATCGGTTAGCTGCATGCCGCACTCCTCGCAGATGTAGCAGTCCACATGAAAGTCCTTGTCCATGGAGACCACGCGCACAGTTTCGTCGGTGCCCTCGACGGGTGTGATGCCTGGAACCAAACGAAACAATTAGATTTTGGGCCCACATTGGAGGAGAATGCAACTCACCTTTGCCGCAGCTGGCGCATTTCGGTGCAAACATTCGATGGTAATCGTTGACGCAGTAAATCTTGTGATCCACATCCACGGTGAAGGGCACACCGTCTAAGCACTCATTGCACACGCAGCACCGGAAGCAGCCCGGGTGATACGATTTGCCCATGGCCTGCAAGATCTAAACAAGAAGAGCATGGGGGAATGCCTCAATTAGAGCGGGATGCGAGAGGGTGGTGAGAGCAGGAGGGCGAGTACGAACCATCTCCATGATCAGGTGGCCGCAAATGGCGCACTTTTCCGCCGTCTGCTGGAAGCCCGAATACTGCAAGGGGAACAAATATTTATAGCCTGTGATGTTTACTACTCAAAAATCCAGCTCCCTACCATATAATCCTCCTCGCAGTAGACCCGGCCATGCACATTGTAGAAGGCCTTGCCCCTTAGCGCTCGTCCGCAGGAGCAGCAGATGAAGCAGTTGGTGTGGTAAAGGTTACCCATAGCCTGACAGGCCTGGCCAGCGCCCTTTACCTTCTCGCCGCAGGTGTGGCAAATGCCTGGAAAGAAAGTCTTCATTAGTTATTTGTATTAACTATAGATTGTTATGGCATTTACCAAAGTATTCGCCATGCTCCTCGCTCTGCTCAATCTCCTCCTCCAGCTGGCGGGTGAGCTCCTCGATCTTGCGCTGGGCCTCCGTCGGACCTGCCGGACGCGGCGGGGTGACGCTATACGGCAGCAGATTCTTGGTGAGACCTGTTTCCAAATGAATTAAGCGATATTATTAGGTCATCGGGTAACAAAAATTATTAGTCAGCAAATGTGTAAATAAATAAATGTAGGGAAAAGGTTAAGAACTTAAAACCTTAATAATTAAATAAGAAGTTTAAAGATTCATCAGCAGGCAAAGGCATTTGCCAGGCATTTCCTTGATTTCGTTCTTTATTTCAATTAATGAATTCGATTCCTTGAATCACAGTTCAGGTAAAAAGCAAGGAACACTTCACCAGAAACCGGATCCCCCGAAAAGCGGGACCCAATCCCTTGCGAGAAACGAAGCTTTACCCCGCCTACCTCTCCTGGGTCGCAGGGCGGCATTCCCCGCTGCGTGCAAGCATTATTTTAAAGGGGGAAAAGATATGTTACGATTAGGATTAAGAGTAGTTTGTTGAGCAGGCATTATTCCCAACCAGAAGCCAGGTATTTCCAGGGAAACCAGCCTCGCCTCCCTGGTGCTATATATCCCGCATTCTAGTTGGGAATATTTTAGCTCCTCTAAAGATCCTTAGATTGTTCACACTCCCACTCACCTGTACTGCCCTGGGAGGGCGTGGGCGATGTAGCCACCGCCAGGGGAGCTGTCATAGCAATGGGCGTGGCTCTCAGGGATCCAGTGGCGGGTATCGGTGCTGCTGCTGCTGCTGCCGCTGTGCTCGGTGCTATGGAGGTGGCCATGGCTGCCGCTGTTGCTGTCGCCAAAGCTGACGACGACGATGCCGCTGATGATGAAGTGGTTATCATGGCCGGTTCCTGGACCGTTCGCTGCGGCATAGCACCCGTGGCCGCCGCTCGGCCAGTGGCCAAGCCAGCCGCTGTATTGCGATGCAGATTGGCGGTCATGCACACATAATCGGAGCTGTTGATGTCCTCAATGTAGTTGGGATTCACGGAGACATTGATGGCGCCACCAACTTGGCTAATCGGCGACTTGATGGGCGTGTGCTGCTGCAGCTTGGCCACCGACGACTGCGAGGCGGTGGGCACGGGACTAAGGTGACTGGGCAGCGATAGGTTCCTATAGCGTTGCGTGGGCGAGCCCAGGGAGCCGGTGGTGCTGGCCGTGTTGCTGCTAATGCTGCGCTGGTGCATGGGCGAGGCGAGCAGGGCATTGAGATCCAGGCCGGAGGTGGATGCCGAAGAGCCCCCCGACGATGTGCTCGTCGGCTGCATCTCCTGGTACATGGTGGCGGTGGCCGGCGATGCCTGCGGCTGGGCACGCTGACCCGAATGCGGAATGATGTTTTCGTAAATGGGCGCCGCATGCTCCTCGAGATCTCCGGTGGGTCCCAGAGCGATCGATCTGCCGGCACCTCCTGTTGCTGGCCCTGCTCCGGTTCCCGCTGCTCCCCTAGCTCCGCCCGGATTCTCCACGGGCACTGGCGTGTGGGCAAAGCGCCCGCCGCCAATGGGCTGCATCAGCAGGTAGTCGTTGAGCATGGCGCTCTGCCGGCTGCCGGGACTCTGGGGCTGGGCGCGCTTGTGATTCGAATCGAACTGGCCATAGAACTCGAGGTTCTCGTACACGGGCGAGTGCTTTTGGGGGGCTATCCGCTGGCCCAGCACCTGGGCAGTGGGCGCATAGATGTGCGCGCTCCCATTGTGACTGTGACTGTGGCCCATCATCACTTGCTCTACGGGCCGGGGTGTGGCGTACTTGGAGGCGGCAATGATGTTGCCGCGCTCGTATAGCTTGTAGTCCTGATGGTGATGCAGTGACTGCTGCTGCTGCTGCAGCATCATCTGTTGCTGCTGCTGCTGTCCATCCTGCAGAAAGTGCTCGATGGCGCCCGGCGACCGCTGGTAGCTTCGCATAGCCACGCCCCCGGCTGCTGCGCCGACTCCGCCGCCGCCGATATGGAGGCGCTGCATCAGGGTCTCATAATCGGAGTCGGAATTGTTTGCGCTCCTCGTCTGCGTCTGCGTCCGCTGGGTGGTCATTGTCACCGCTGCTCCTTTGCTGCTGCTCCTCCTCCTTCTACTCCTCTTTTTCCACCTTCTCCCTCTCCCACTCCTTCTGCTGCTTCTCCTCCTCCTTCTGCTGCTTCTCCACCTCCTGCTGCGTCTCCTCCTCCACTGACTGTGAGAGGTTCCCGGTCTTGCTCGCTTTCCGCGGGGCGGAAAAACGTCTCAGCTAATCTGGCACTCAGACACTTGACTTTTCCTTCACTTTGTCGGCACTTTTCAGCATTTTCTTTGTGTGTGGTGCATTCAGAAAAAAAATCAAAACTTGGGACCGTGGGAAACAACTAAGGATGGGACATTAGCAGGGTTGCCACCTGTGTGGCAGGGCACTCACGAAAACTCACGCACGAAAATATGAAACCGCGAATAAGAAGGCAGAGCGCTAAGAAAAGCTTAGAAAATAGTTTAAAGGGCTAAGGCTTTTCCTACAGTTCCACACACCTAGTTACATCCTCCGAGCGCTCTAGCAAATTTCTCTCTACAATTAATGCTTTGCCGGATATTTTTTGGCACTCTGGCTACGATCACACTTCGTGCTAATACGTTCCAGTCGCAAATAAAACTCTGGACAAATTGTGATACCTCAATGAAAAAGACAAAATCAAACTGTTAGATAGATAAACCAAAACATGTTAATTGTTTTCCGCTTTGCTTTTCTTTGTCACAATTATATATACCTTCCCCTTCATGCTTTAAATAAATATGTTTTTGAAATTACGCGGGCCTCTGGATATTTTAGGCAGAAGTCTCCACTGTTCGGGATTTTCTTCAAGTCGAAGGCCACATTTTCATCTGGCCACATTGCACTGCGCGCAGTTTTAGTCGCAAAAAAAATTCGCACGAAACAGAAGCTTTTACACCACTCAATTTGTTTAAATCGCACACGAAGTTACAGTATTATTGTTGTTGTTGTGTTCTCGTTGCCTGCATTTTTTTACTGTGTAGCATCCAGTGTTTTTTCTACAGATTTATTGTAACTTTAAGAGAAAAGCCTAAAAAAGCAGCACTCAAGAAGAAGAAGAAGAACAGAAAGGAACGGTAAAAAGGCAGAAAGTGCGAGTGTGTCTCTTGCTTTGTGTGTGTGCCGCTGCACTTTGCGTCTTCTTTGGCTTTTGGGAAGACCGAAGCCGAAGGTTCCAGAGAAGAAGGCAGAAGGCAGGCTTTCTTCTGCCGCGTGGAGCAGGTGCGGCGCCGGTCAAGGACAACGCCATACCATACGATACGCTGGAAGGAGTGGAGTCCGGAACAGGCCGCAGCGGAATGCAGAGCCAAAGCCAGAGCTACGCGGACGCCCTCAGCGCCAAGGGGTATCGCAGCTTCGGATTCGACACGGACGTCGAGATGGACATGGACATGGGCCTCACAATGCGACGCATCGAGAAGCGCAAAGGCGGTGAGTCTCTGTCACTATTACTGTTACTGTCACTGTGGGCGTAGACACGTGTGTGCGAGTAGGTGTGTAGGTGTTAGACAGGGGCGTGGGCAGCGAAGCTTGCCAGAGGGATGGATGCCCTGTTGAGAAAAGTTCTCCTTAGCTGTGCTTTTATTTTCTTTAAATTAATAATAATATAATTTTTGATAAACCATTTTTTTTTTTTTGCATTTTTCATATTTTTTAAGTTTTAATATACAAATTCATAAATATTTTAAAAGAAACTCTAACCCCCTTAAAATTCAGCCTCTGCGTACGCCACTGTGCATGTACGGGGCTGTGCGTGTTTGGGCTTGGGGGATGCATTGACTTTTGCGCCTTGGTTCACTTTGCTTACCGGTCATCGCCGTGAAATATTTAAATTTCCACGTCAAATAACTCGAAAGAAACAACAACATACACCCACAGGGGGGCAGATATGCAAACGTACATATGTATGTACCTATAGGTAGACACATATCAGCCCAAGTAGAGCTAATGACGTGCAATTATTGTAATCAGGCAACGAGAAGGAGGCGTGCTGGTAACTGTGCATAAATTAACTGCCTAACTATACACTAGTTCCACTGAAAATAAAGGCACTGATGATAAAACGATAATGACTCTCTTGATGATGACGAATCGGGTGCCCTTTAATTATCTCAACTGTGTTCCAAGAAAAGCTTTAAAGCCAAGTCTCTATGATGCAAAAACATACCTCAGAGATGTCCCTAAATCATAAATAATACTCTTAATATATTCGATGTATATTTTTTGTTTTTAACTGGGTTTTATTTGCTTATAATATGTAAGTTGTTTAATTTGTAAATAATAATTTAGGCATTAAATATGAGGTACATTTTTCTTAAATGATTAATGAAATGCTTGTCTTAGGTACATTTTAAACAACAAACATGCATTTCTTGTATAACTAAGGGGATTATACATACCTACCAAATCATGAATTTAGAATCAATACAAATAATATTTACAAATATATTTAAAGGATTTAGTTAAAATAGAGCAACGAATTAAGCATTACAGGACTTAAATTCCTTGTATCGAGCTAGTACTGATGATGTCACTACAAATTCGATTTTATTCTTTTGTGGTGTCATGTTTGGGCCAAAAAGGATGTTTGGCAATGACCCAATATAATTCATTTGTCAGTTCTCTTATAATTTATTATTCAAAATGTTTTAAAATTATTGCCACATTTACTTAAAGACATACAAAATATCTAAGAAAAATTCTTCCAATTATAAAAGTGTCATAACTTCATTACAAATATATTTCGACTTAGCTGTTAGGATTTAAGGGTTAATAATTATATCTAAAAACGTTTACATTGCAAACTTTAATAATTGTTCACTTTTCATACAAAGGTAGAATATAAAAAGGTCTAAGAAAAATATTTCCAATTATCAATGTCTTAACATCTTTCTAAATATACACGATTTTTAATAATTGCAATTTTCCCTTTTTTTTTATTTTATTTTGTACACTGTATACCTAATTAAAAATTAGGCTACAGGATGTATAACAGCCATAGCTGCTGTGACTTTCGGCTAATTTTCCCTTTATTTTATTGCCTCGCTTGCAAATGTTAATATTATTTCCCAATAAACTGCAACAAATTACTTCAATTAAATTGCAACTAAGCTTAAGTCTTGCCCAGTTAAATTATTATTACTATTTGTCTAGTCCATTGCTTTTATGATTTGTGAGTACGCCGCTTTTTATGTGCCTGCTCCCTTTGTTTGTTTCGCATTTTTGCGTTTTTGTTGGTGCAGCAAACACAGGCGCAATGGGAAAAACCAACAGCAAATAGCGAGCCATTTAGGAAATTGGTTAAAACATGAGGCGAACTCATGCGAACTCGGACAGAGAGACACAGTTTTTTTTTTCTCTCTATATATTTATGGGCCAGCTTGTATGTGGGCCAATTAGCCTAGCCGCCGCCGCTATTTGCACTGAGTCATCATCATCATCATCGTCATCAGAGAAGGAGGAGCAGCAAGAAACCGACGTTGAGGAGTAGGTTAGCTTGGGGTTAACGAAGGAGACTTCCAGGAGAAGTCAGCCAAACCCAACTCCCTATAATTTCCAACGACTCTAATCTAATCTAGGGCAAACTTTTCATGTTTGCCCAGCTGAATTTATGGATGCTTCAAACAACACGTGGCCCTTTAGTGCACAGAAAGTTGTCAACATATTTTCAAAGATTTATGGAAGATATACTGAAAACAAGTATAGTTTTTGCATGTTTAATAGATTAATTAATAATGGAAAGGCAGTTGATTCCCGAGATTATTTGTAGCGTTGTTTTATTTTCCATTAAATAATATTTGAATATATATTTTTGCCTTTATTGTTATCATCTTGATATGCTTTGGTTTTTGTTCATATTTCTCTCAGTGTTCTATAACACTCCGGCATTGTTATCGGTTTATAAATAGCCTCCGTGAATAACAACATCCAAATTTGAGTGCGAGTGCGAGTAACTTGTATTGTTCACATTTCGTGGGAATCGGTTGCCGCCCAGCCAGCACCATTATCTGCCCACCTATATAGTAGGGCCTCGAATCCCATCTAGTACTCACTTATATATATCATCAACATCCACTTAATTGACTCAATATGACATGTGTCCGTCCGCTTTATGAGGAATGTGTGGTTTTCAATCAACTGAAGGAGCAGCTCGGTCTACACATGTTGCCGAAAATAAATGTATTTTAGAATTATAAAACTATTTATTCTTAGGGAAAAGTAGTTTTTTTTTTCAATAAAATAAAAAATAACCTTAAATAGGCAAATTATTTAAATAATAAATAAAGCCAATGAATACTTGTAATATTTCATATTCGGATAATCCTTCTATTTATGCCTAGAAAAAAGACATATTTATGTGTTAATTTTTTGGGGAAAATCAAAGTTTAAGAAACTCATAACTCGTCAAAAAAAGCATTAATCTTAAATCGGAAAGATGTTCTGTGTTAGTTTTTGTTAGGATAATAAATCTGCATATTGATAAAACAAAATTAAAAGAATTAACATTTTAATAAATTTTTGATAATTTTAATGATGTTACCCCTTATAAAAATTTGGAAAAATCGAGTAACTTTTTTTTTCTGCCGGCCAAGGCTAGATCGATTCTCCTGTTGATGCTTATCAAGAATATATATACTTTATGGGGTCGGAAATGACTCCCTTGACTTTTAACTGAATTTATACTATCCACGAAGATAAAATAAATAGATAAGGATATGGAATTAAGTATTTCATATTTCATGATGATCTTAATACATTAATAAATTAATAATTACCCAATAAGTTACCTTAATAGGAAACATATTAGGTTTTTATATTTTAAAACTATATGTTTAGCCTAAACGTGGACTAGGAAATCAAAAATTAAATTATTTATGACCCCCTTGTAACTATTTTTTCCGCCGCCACTGTGTCCTCCCGTCCACCTGCTGTCGGCGTCGTCGTCGTAGGCATAGGTCAGGGTTTTCCAATTAGAAAACAAATACCAACAAGAGAGGCGAGTGGCTAAGAAAATATTATAGCGATTTCCTAGCGCGCCTCCCCCCTGGCTGGGCTTACATATTTAAGCCCCTAAATGATTTATTTGCGGTTCCGTTCCATTCCCGGCGCTCTGCCGTTGACATTTTCGCTCTTTCACACGCCACCGAATGCTCTCTTTCCGGGGGCTTTTCTCTTTTCTCCGACTCCCGAGACTGACTGCAGTTAGTCATGCTTATTATTATTAGTATTATTATTATTGTTATTGTTACTATTACATATATCATATGTACATTTCCTGGCGAACGTCGAAAACTGAGTAGAAAATCAGAATCAGTTGACTGCGCGAAGTCGAATCGAGTGGAAATATTCCCTAAAGAGTTGCGGATTTTAGATTGGGGTTTTTCCGGGGTTATGCAAGCCTTGTCACCGCAAAGTTTTTCCTTTTTTAATACACATACTATATTTATGTGTGAAAATCAATTTCGGATATCATCATCGGTGGTGGTGGGCACGTTGCCCAGAAAAGCTGAAAAGGCCAAACGCAGCAATTAATAAGTTCGCAATTCGGTCAATAAATACAAAACAAAGAGGCCACCGAGTGACGGTGCCAAAAATATACAACAAAACAAAATAAACAAAATACAAATGAATAATAAAGAATACAAAATAAGCTTAAGCACAATCGAATAATAAATTGAAACGTATACAGATAGCCGAACAGCTTATACTATATATTATAGCCCCTGTCTCCGTCGCTCTATATATATTTATTTTCGTTTATGACCGCGTGTTTGCATATCGCAAATAAGGCAAATGAACTGCCAATGACTTGCAGCTTGGATTCAAGAGAAGGGAGTGTATGGGCAGCGATGAAGCTATCACCATAGACCCTCCAGTTTCCCCTTAGTTATTAACAACCCACTGCTAACCATCGATGATCCGCCAGTTTGGGCACCCATCTGGTGGCTATTGATAGTCCCAGGAAGGTATTGCTAAGTGTCTCTGCAATCTATAAACGAGACGAGATGATGTGTCGAGCCCTCCTTCCCCTTCTAAAGAGGTGGAAAGTTACCAGACTGTGCATATTATTTGTCTGACAAAACTAAACAATCCATTGTTGCTATTTCCTTGGCAATGATAGTCTAAAAAATCTCTAGATCTTCTAACAAACATGTATCATGATCAATATGCTGACATTTTTAAGTGATTGTATTGAGGAAAGTTACCAGTTGACAACTCGATTGCGTTATTATTAGACACAATCTGGAAAGAGGTTCTTATCATTATCATTATCATTATTATTATCAGTTAGAAATCTAAATGATAATGTACAGGCTATAGCTGGAACTAGTTGTATTATGATTAATGAAGATTGAGTTTTATTTCATACTTTATTTTCTTTTCTACTTTTAAAAATATACCTAGAGGTGATCATAAAATGCTTCTTAAAAAATTAAGCCTACAAAAATTATGAAAAAATCCTAGGAACTTTAAAAAATATCAGAAAGAAATATAAAATTTTTCCATAAGATTATTTTTCTAAAAATCTAACGCGCAATAGTTTTTAAATTGATTTCAAAGATTCAATAAAAAGAGCAAGGCTATATAGGTTTTATATATTTTTAAAGGATATAAAACCAAAAACATGTGATTAATACAAATTAAAAACTTGTTAATTAAGGGCTTGAACTAAGATCGAAGTTACCTAAAAGTTTAACTCGAAAAATGTTTAAAAAATACAAATGGTTGATTTTTTAAATAGATGCTTTCACCATTTCTCTCTTTTAAACTATATTAAAAAAGAAACCTATTAATGTATTATTTATTAATTATAGATTACCAAAAATAGGCAAACCAAAGTAAAACAAATTTTTAAAGAAACATACCATATATTATAGTAATATTAAAACTTGATCAAGACCTTGCTAGTGTTATAATACACCCCAACTGCAGTGACTTAAACCAATACACCACCCCTTAAACCCACAGTTAAATCATTAACCACATTAATAATTAATGTATGTATGCATCATATGCATCATCATACAATATGTAAAAGAGCTCTGATCTGGACAATTCCCCCCGCGACTCTCCTTAGTTCGGTTTGTTTATCCAAAATAATGTTTATAATTAGCAACTGTTGTTTCGCAGAGCTTTCCCTCTATAGTAGAACGCAGAGAGTGAGCGGGAAAAGCTCCTCGCCTTGCCGACTTTACCCAAGTACATACTTTGGATGAACAGATCCGAATCGGTAGAGAGAGAGAGGTGCGAACAACAGTTGTCTAGAAAACACAGAGAGAAAGAGCCGAGACCATAATGACAGCGAAAAACAACGCGTAGAAGATGCGCGAATTGCGTCGGAAGGAAAATTTCTAACTAAACCAAGTGCATAGCAAACAACACATATATCCAAACGATCTGATCTGATCCGAGACGAGGCGACAGTTGCCCGCAGACGTTGCCCAGTGCAGAATCTCGAGCAGAGCGTGTAGACACCTGTCACCTGCCGGGAGCAGCATTACATAAAAACCAAAACAAAGAAGCCCAAGGCAGAAAGTCGGAACACCGAATAGAAACAACAGCAAATTTCATAAAACACAATAACTGAAAATAAATACCCAGTGAATTGGGAAAATACCCTGAGAGGAATCTGGATAACGAATAGGTGAAAGCCTCCAACAAGATGTCCTACCGCGGCATGCTGAGTGGCAGCTCGGAGGACGCCATAAGGCCAGTCCCGGATGCCGACTCCTTCGACGGCTCGGTGATGTCCCACCCGAAGCCCAGCAAGCATCCGATCGTCAGGTCGCCCAGCGGCAAGTGTACCTCCTGTGCGTTGGCCGTGGGCGGTGTGGGTGCCAGCGGAACCGGTCGGAGCCTGAACCGCTGCACATGTAAGTTTACCCGAGGCACTGTGAGAAAAAGGTACCCAAAGCGAGGAATTTTCACCAAAAATAAAGCAGGCAAATGTAGGCTAACAAATAATATAAATATTAACAGTGTTTTATATTTTAGTTGAACATTCAGCAGCAAATCGATTTAGTATGTTTGTTACCTGAAATTTGTATGCTTACCTACAAGTTCGAATAATATTCATTACTATAATTAGATATATTTAGTGCCCACTTAAAATTTCTTATTTAAAACATTAACCTTAAAAAAATTGTGGTATAAAAATCAATAGGAGAGTCGATTTAGCCCCGTTCTTTACTTACTTTTCGCATTGTCTTCAAGTATTCATATTTTTCATTACTTAAATTATATATATTTGGTACTTACTTCTTAATTTAAACATCGTTTAAGGCCAATTTATATTATATTATATTTTATATATATTTTATCATATTATATATATTTTATTAAATTATATTTATTTTATATATTATATTATACCCTAAGCTACAGATCAAGCTGTTTCTAAAGCTAAAGAAGCTTTCATTTTTATATTGTTTTATCTCTGAACCTCTTACTCCACCTCTCTCTAGGTCATTCTCTCCTCTTCTGATCTCTCTTTATTTTTTTTTTCGACCTCAAACTCTCTTTGATGCTTTCTGCTCTTTCTCTCTTGCTCTGCGACATAAAGAAAGCAAAATCTTGCACTCTCCCACGCACACAGACCCAAGCACTCTCAGTCTCAGCTCTTGTCAAGGCGGCTAGAAAAACAAACAGCAAATAATCCCGTAGCACTAAGCTACAAAACAGAGATAGGCTACACTGAAAACCAAAAATAATAACTTGAAAAATCCGAGAAAAACAAAAAAGTATAAGCGGTTTTAGGAGAGATTAACCAATACCACATTCATCTAGATTTAAACATTTAGCTTGGTTATCCATTCGGCAGCTAGAACTAGTTGGAGTTTTAGCGTTAAGAGTGTTTATATATACATCTTGATTTTTATTTTAATTAATTTTTTCGGTTATTTTAGTAGTTTTCATGTTGATAGCGCAGTTAGTAAAGTTTATTCAAACTCCTCTTGATCAGTGTAGCTTTTTTTTCTGGCCCACGCCGTGCTTTCATTGAGCTTTATTTTTGCTGCTATTTCAGTTTTTTTGTTTTACTGTTAAGAGTGGGTCGAAGCGAGTGACACTAACCTATATAATATGGAAAAAGTGCAGGGAAGCTAGTTCCAGCCTGCAAATACCCTTTAATTAGTATAAAATGAATGAAATAATTACTATAATGGTAAATACTGATACATAGTATATAATTTAAAATTTTATTTATTTTGAAAGAAATTATTATTTACAATTCAAACAAGGTCTATTTCTTGAGTAATTCACAAACAATGAATGTAGCTTCAAGAATATATAAGGCATTTGGGCTAATATTAAATGCTTTTTAAAATAATTACTTTACCTGATAAAAATCTACACTTTCTTCCCTTGTACCCTAAAACCGTTAAATTAAATTCATAAATTATTTTAATTATTATTTTTTTCGTTGCTTGACCTTAAAGTGTATTCCAACTTCGCATCTCCTGTATCACATTTCCGATCTTTGTTTGTTGTTTGTTGAGTGCGTGTTTTGATTTGGTTCGGGCTTTCGCTATCTCCAGTGTCTGTGCACTGAGAAAAGTTTGTATACTTGTTACATATTATTGTAATAAATTAATTAATTAAAATTCAAGGCCAGCCAAATTTTTGATCTAAAAAATGGCCCTCACAAATAAATTCATAATGTTATATTGATATTTAAATGATTTATAATTCTTTATTATAATTATTTTTTAAACAATATATATATTCCAATAAGTTTAAACTTTAAGGAATTAAAATAAAAAAAATACACCAAGGGAAATAAATTATTTTCCTAAGAAATATATTTCAAAAGCTATTAAATATTTTAGTAGTTTATTTATGATTAAATTTCGTAGCTTATTTAAGGTTCACTGTATTTTAGCTGAGTGTATAGTATTTTTTATTATTATTTTTTATATTTGCAAATCTGGTTCTTGTTTTTGCCGTGCTTTCGCTGTTTGTGATGTTTTTCTGATGATGCGTCTCTCTGCTGCAGCGCAGCTTGGCAAATCTCAGCCTGGAATTCTCCGATCTGCGTTTTCCGATTTCATTGCGGCGCCAACTCTCGCCCAGCTTACACCGCCGCTGAATTTTCTTAGTTTTCCATTTTCCCTGCTGCACACCTTTCACCATGAACTTCAATCGCATGGACACAGCCCATAGGTTGCGGGTGGATGTCCGTCTCTTTGGGGGCCAGGTGATGGGCACTCAGCCAGCCCCTGACGAGGTGTTGTCCCCCAGTGACCCATTGATTCCCGCCGACGAGCTCTGTAGGTTAACCAGTAAATAAAGTATTTTATTAATGTTTTGTTTTGTGGATTTTGTAATCAAAAATACATACATTTTATTTGTACACATTTACAGGTGATCGTCAGGACTCCCCGGTGGATGAGAAGGCCGAGTCCGATGTGGAGCTAACCAACGAGATCTCGGCACCGTATGAGGTGCCACAGTTTCCCATTGAGCAGATTGAAAAGAAGCTGCAGGTCCAGCGTCATCTAAATGAAAAGTGAGTAAAGATAATTGTGTTTAATGAAATATATATACAAATTATGGGATTTTTGGTATAATATAATCATAAAATTATTAAATAATAATGAAAGGAGTTTAGATGAAGCACAAGAAAATCATTATATAATATTATACAATATAATAAATAAATTAATCAAAGAATAATAATGAAATTGAAAGATAATAAAATCGTATCACAAATTGGTTTATAAACATATTTTAGATAATTTTAGACTTGTTTTCAATAATATAAATATTGAAATATTGAATGCTTTGATTTATATTTATTAATAACTTTCATATGTGATTTGTTTTTAACAATCTCAGTATTTAAATTATAAAGCTTACAAGTTAAAATTTATATTTCTTTCGTTTAAATTGTACGTATACATTTTAAACATAATTTTAAACTACAAGTAGGTTTATTTTCCATACCTATTAAAAAAGCATTTAAAGCCTTGTCTATTTATAACTTATCAACAAAATCTCAATAAGAAAAGCTTTATAAATTGCTGATATAGTGATTGATTATCAATATAGAATATAAATTAGCAAAGCCCCCCATTGAATTCAGTCAGTTTGTGTTCGGATTTACAACCTAAGAGAAGCTAAATCAAGTTTGAGAAGTGAGCTAGTTGAAAGTTTCAGATATGTAAGACTTTAATTAAAGGAAATACAAAAAATATCAGTTTTAATAACATTAAAATGAGATAATTTTTAATATAGAAGAAAGATAACTAACTCATTACGTATGGTATATTACTAGCAATTACTTTATACAATTCAAAATTTTTCACATAATCCTAGACCTATGTACATATTTATTGCGTTGTTCCCGCCAAGTTACTGACCTCCCCTGATCTGTACCTAAATCGAATTCCTTTTGTTTTGTTTAATTTACAAGCAATCGAGTCGCGTCAAAACACGGCGATGGGTTCACAGATCTCGTGATTGAGAGGTCTTATCAGTAGCAAGGTCTAAACATAGAATTTCCATTAATAATATAGAACATTAAGTATGTGTATATAAAGATCACAGAAGTGAAGAAATTCTGACAGACCTAACACACCTGAAATAATTTATATGTATTAAAAATGATATATTATTCTATGAGAACTGATATATAAAGCAAGTTTATCATTCTTTGGGACGGAAGTGTAGAAAATGTAAGAATAAACTTTAAGAAAATGCTAAATTTTTGAAAAAAAAAAAAACTTTAAATTCTGTAATACTCCACTTTAAAACATATTAAAATGTGAATGATTTGTTTTTAATAGTTTGTGTGTCTTTTTCTCTACTCTAAAGTTACATAAATTTATGATTTTTTAAGACATAAGCCAAAATAAACTTGCATTTTAATGTAGTTTTAACTGAAGTCTTTATGGTTTTAATCCTCACTCATACATTTTCTTCTTGTGTACCAAGTGCTTCCCTGAGCAGTCTGTATAGAGGCATAATGAGGCAGCCACAACGTGGCAGTGTTGCAATTATCAGGCTCACAGGTGGCCATGCAGGGCGGTTCCAGGTGCAGGTGCAGGTGCCTCCTGGGAGCAGAGAGTAGTGGCTAATACCCCAGTGGGGCCTGGGTGGGGGTGTAGGGTCCGAGTCTGGCCGATGCAGCACACGTTTTGATTTTGAATAGAACAGCATTAGGCAGTCACAGCGACGGCAACGACAACTATGACGGTCATTCTCTTTAGTTCCAGCCAAAATGGGCAAAGAACACTTGAAGAAATTAAGTTTAAAATGAATTAAAATTTCAAAAATAATGATATATACATTTTTAAGTTAAAAAAACTAGAGTTCTTGCAAAGAAACGCTTCTTAAAATACTTTATTTAAATAAGAAGATGTACAAATGATGCGAAGTCTCAATATTTTGTTCAGTGCTGTGGGGCTTATGCCATAACGAACCACCACCACCACCTCTGGAACCACCATAACCGGCAGAAACAGAGCCACCGCTGGCCGGGGGCTCTGTCGCGGATGCCGTCACTTTCAGTACGCTCCGATCCAATAAGCGGGCAGCTCGACGGCGCGAAACGCGGCCCAATTTTTGCCACCTGCCAAGTCGGGCGCACAGGTCCGCCGCTACCTGGGCGACCTACGCTGACATTGAGCCGCCTCGCCTCCTTATCCTCTCGTCACCCTCCCCCAGTGGTGGTGGCCCACTAAAACCAATCGTTGTTGTTCGTGTCGCACGCCAAATAAATAAAATAAAGTAAAGTGGAAGGAAGCCCAAAGGTGGCGGCGTTTTGGAAGAAACTTGACAACACTTAAAGTTTTTTTTTCATGTTATTTTCTTGTTTTTTTGTTTAAGGCGAGAATCCCAACAAGTTAGGCACGCCAAAAGTCAGGACAGCAAAGGTTCAGGCGGGATTCACCAGCAAGCCAGGAGGGGGAACCCCACAAGAATCGGCTAAAGGAATTTCACAATGGGGAATGTCGTGCGAAACACCTTTATATTTTGCAATATATAGCATGGGTTTTGAGGTGTTCCTAAGGAGTTTTTAAGTAGGTTTTTTAGGTGTTTTTGGAGGAGTTTTTAGGTAGTTTTTTGAGGTGTTTTTTGAGTAGTTCTTGAGGAGTTTCTTAGATGCTTTTTGAGTAGTTTTTGAGGAGTTTTTGACTAGTTTTTAGTATTTTTTTGATTACTTTTATTAGTAATAATTTGTAATTTAGTAATTTGTAATTTGTAGTAATTTGTAATAATAGTAATTTTTTGTTTCGTTTTTTGAGTACTTCTTTATGTAATTCTTTGTGAAGTTTTTGCAGTTCGAAAACTGAAATGTTTTTGGTTGATTAATAACAAAGAAAAACTTAATTAAGAAAAAGGAAATAGTACAGCAGGAACTAGCAAATATATTGAAAACTCAAACTACAAATAATTCTATCCAAGAAAAAGTTTTTAAATGTTTTTTTGTGCTGAAAAAGTTCTCCCAACGTTACCTAAAGTAAACTCTATACTCCCAGGGAGAATAGAATAACTATTTAATTCTCACAGTGCCTCCTCATAAATTAAGCCAGAAAAACAAATAAATTGTTCTTACAACAATTAAAAGATAAAAAAGACCACAAAAACAGGCAATCGAAGGATATATATATATAAATTCAATTTAAAGAGTTTACCCAGGACACGCAATTTCTGGCCAAAGGTGCATAGTTGGAGATATTATCATAGCGTGTGCCTTCTGCTGTTAGGTTGCAAATTAGCCACCGACTGGTGGTGACTCCATCGCACTCCCATCGATCCTTACCATCTCTCCCCGTCTCTGTGTCCAAAGACGAACCCATCAAGGGCCGGAGAGCAGAGTGCTCCCATCCATTTGTCGGTGGCCATTGCACAGAGCAGGATGTCTTTCGCGGATGACAGCTATAGCTTTGGACGCGTCTACGAGTATCAACCTGAGGATTCCAAGTGGTTAGCCCCTGAATATAGAGGCCTATTATTTCATATTTTATTTTCAAATAATTATTTATTAAATATTAAGTGATTAGTAGATTTTATAATTATCTTCGCTTTTGCAGGCAGGCCACTGGATCCCGACCCGTGTCCGTGGCCCCACACGTACCGCACGTACACAGGGAATCCTCCAGCAGCGAGGGCCCCGAGTTTATGGTCGAAATGGACAAGACCGATGCGGACGTCAACTTTCAGCGTGTCTCCATTTCCGGCGAGGACACCAGCGGCGTTCCGCTCGAGGATCTGGAGCGTGCCTCCACCCTGCTGATCGAGGCCCTGCGTCTGCGAAGCCGGTACATGGCCATGTCGGATCAGTCGTTCCCCTCGACCACGGCGCGTTTCCTCAAGACGGTGCGGCTCAAGGATCGCATCGACAATGTGCCCGCCAAGGTGGTTTCGGGTGAGTGGATATACCCATACCCTACCTTCCTTTCTTCCACCCCAGAAAGAAGCACTCGGATCTCGAGTTTGGCTCGAGTTTGAGTTCTACCTTTTGTACAGTTGCCCCGAGTCATAGGTTTTGGAGTGGGTCTACTTGCAGGTGAATTGAACTGGGGGAAGGACTACTCTTCCCCAGACAATACTCCAAGTATTTCCACTCCACAGCGTCTCTGTGTAAATATGTGAATAAGGAAATTGTTGTCCCTAGATGTTGTTGTTGTGTTGCACCAGAAATTGCCATCACTTTTCAGTGATGTTTGTATAATACAAGTCGCGAGATAAAGCGTGTATGTTTTAGTGCAAACTGTACGCGCGCGGCGTTGCCACCCCGTTGATGTTAAGGGCTCGCCGCAGCTCTTGCCAGTGTCCGCAGCTCCTCTTTTTGGCCTCGCTCGTGTCTAGTCCCGATTTGCGTTCGTTTCGTAATTATCTCAAGTTCTCCGTTTTTATTTGGAGCCTCAGCAAAAGCTATTTGTATATTCTCCATTAGTTTATTCCTTATCTTCGCTCTTTCATTGTGACAACCTTATTATGTTTGAGCTTTTTTTTTAGCGTTGTTTTGTTTTCCTTCCACCTTGATTTTAACTATTTATTTCTCTTCTCGTATTTTTCATTATTTTTCTTATAGACATCATTCGCAAAATGAGTGTAGCCCCCATACAAGGTAATTCGTGCGCACACCTGTTTCCACTTCTATCCTGTCCCTAGCCTAGCCTGGCATAGCCCTTCCCCTCCTATTCTGTTTCCCACAAAGACGACAAGAACAGCTAATTCTCCTCTTCCTGCTCCTCTTCCACCCTTTCCTGTCTGCTTGACATTTGAGTTTCGTTTCCGTTTAGCACAGCTTCCTCCTATTCTGCGTATTGTTTGCTTCTAACCTCAAAAAACACGGCACCTGCAATCGCTGCAGTCAGTGTTGCCACCCACGAGTGCTGTTCATTGATTTTTATGAAAAAGAATGCGCTGTTTTTGCTTTAAAAATTGCATTTGTTAACCAACTTATATATGTTTTGTGTCAAATTTTGTGTTATAACTATTCTAAGAGATTATTAAACCACAGTTTAAATGTTGTGTTTAGGTTAATCAAGCAGTGAATTTCATTGAATGATTTTTAATCTATAATCCTTTCAAATTAAGATATAATACAAGTGTGGCAACACTGTCTCGCTCATTCGCCTTTCAACAAGAACCTGCCTGTCACAGCACGATTTGCAGCAACAAGCTTCTCTGTCGGTCACTCGCATGGATCTATACCCTTAACAGTTCTAAATGCATTTTTTGCATCTATTAGTTTGTGTTTCTTGCTTTTTCTTGCTTTAGTTTTGTACTTTGTTTGATTGTTCTATTGTTTTGCTAACCAGAAATGAAAACAACAAAATATTAAAAAAATAAGAGCGTTCGCTCTCTCCCACTGTAGTTTTTATTGTCCATTTTCAAACGCAAAGCCTTTTACAAAAGGTAAAATGACACGCTCTACGTTGATCACTTTGTAGAACAAATGTAACCCAGTCCACCCTAGCCTTAGGGTGGGCCTCAGTTGAATGGAAAATAATGGAAATGCTAATAGTAAAGCGAGCTTGCAGATCGATTTATAATATAATATTGGTATTAATAATAAAGCCTGGAGAATTTTAATTTAATTTTATTCAATTGTAAATATTATTTATATGATAAATATGATTTACTTCTCATTCTATTATTTAAATATTATTATTGTCTGAACAATATAAAATCATAACAATGCAAAATCTGATAAATATCTAGAAAATAACTTGATTTACGTTCGTAAACTTAAATACAACCATTCAAGGCAACTATATACATGTTTGCCCATTCCCGAGGTCCACTCTAAAGCACTCTCTGCCACAAGGCACACTCGCACGAACACCAAAGTGTAGAGTGTTGCATTTGCCACTAACTGCAACCCGCTTGCCAACACTGTTCGAACGCTCCGTGCAACTAAACAAAACAAAATTCTATTTTCAAATTCTGTTTCTACCAAAAAATAAACAAAAACTAAACTACAAATCACAAAAACACGACCACACCACCGAATGAATCGTTTCGGATCTGAAGATCTTCATGCGAAGCCATCGTTGAAGGCGCTGACGGATCCCTGGAACGTCGAGTTTCCACCAGACGAGGATTTTGTGATTAAGCCTGTGAACGGAGTGTTTCACATTTACACGGATAAAGTAAGTAATTTGAGGTCCAACTAATTTTTAGTAGTTTAGCACTAAATATTAATAATATGAAAGAATGTCTAGGTCATTATATTAAGAAAGCGAAAGGAAGAAAATGTTGTTAGTAGTGGAAATGTTACATTTTCTATAATTTCGGTTTTCTCCTCTCGATATGTGCCACTTAATCAGATTATCTCTTGTCATCAATACCAAAAATTTCGGTTTATGCAGATTACGTTCATGAAAGTCAGGCTATCAATATTAATTAAGACCTTTGCATTAACCAGAAAGAAATATTAGCCTGTAAAATTTAGTTATCAATAATAAAGAATACAAGTTCACTCTCTAAATTATTTAATTGCAGGAGGAGAAGAACGAGATTGTCTACGAGTACCCGGATATGAGCCAGTTTGTGAATGACATGCAGGTCATGTGCAATATGATTGCCGATGGGCCATTGTAAGTACCGAAAAATCGATTTGAAATCGATTAGTATCGCTGCTCTACCAACTTCCCTTAGTGCTTGTGAAAGAAATAAAATAAATCAATTATTTAATATTATTTCCAATTGCAGAAAGTCGTTTTGCTACCGCCGCCTGTGCTACCTGTCGTCAAAGTACCAGATGCACGTGCTCCTCAACGAGCTGCGGGAGCTGGCCGCCCAGAAGGCGGTGCCGCATCGCGATTTCTACAATACCCGCAAGGTGGACACCCACATCCATGCCGCCTCCTGCATGAACCAGAAGCATCTGCTGCGGTTCATCAAGAAAACGCTGAAGAACAATGCCAACGAGGTGGTGACCCACACCAACGGCCAGCCGATGACCCTGGCCCAGGTCTTCCAATCGATGAACCTGACCACCTACGACCTCACCGTGGACATGCTGGACGTGCATGCCGATCGGAATACGTTCCATCGCTTCGACAAGTTCAACTCCAAGTATAATCCGATCGGCGAGTCCCGGCTCCGGGAGGTGTTCCTCAAGACGGACAACTATCTGAACGGCAAGTACTTTGCCCAGATCATTAAGGTAATTCCCAATTACTTGTTGGAATTATTTATTATTATATGTAGAATATTCATTTAACCCCTGCAGGAGGTGGCCTTCGATCTGGAGGAGTCCAAGTATCAAAACGCCGAGCTGCGCCTGTCCATCTACGGCAAGTCACCGGATGAGTGGAACAAGCTGGCCCGATGGGCCATCGACAATGATGTTTATAGCTCGAATATCCGCTGGCTGATCCAGATACCGCGTCTCTTCGATATCTTCAAGTCGAACAAGATGATGAAGTCATTCCAGGAGATCTTGAACAACATCTTCCTGCCGCTCTTCCAGGCGACAGCCCGACCTAGCAAGCACCCGGAGCTGCATCGCTTCCTGCAGTATGTGATTGGTTTCGATTCCGTCGATGATGAGTCCAAGCCGGAGAATCCGCTCTTCGACAACGATGTGTCCCGTCCGGAGGAGTGGACGTACGAGGAGAATCCCCCATATGCGTATTACATTTACTATATGTACGCCAATATGACGGTGTTGAATAAGTTTAGGCAGTGAGTTTGGATGGAGTAAGTGGAGTTTTGGATGATAAACCTACCTTCTTCTGTTTTCCAGGGAACGCGGCATGAACACCTTTGTGCTGCGGCCCCATTGCGGCGAGGCCGGACCGGTCCAGCATTTGGTCTGCGGCTACCTAATGGCCGAAAACATCTCCCATGGCCTGCTGCTCCGCAAGGTGCCCGTGCTGCAGTATCTGTACTATCTGACCCAGATCGGCATTGCCATGTCGCCGCTATCAAACAACTCGCTGTTCCTCAACTATCATCGCAATCCGCTGCCCGAGTATCTGGCCCGTGGACTCATCATCTCCCTATCCACGGACGATCCCCTGCAGTTTCACTTCACCAAGGTGGGTGCCCTAATTTCCTTACCTCCTATAGCTTTTTCTATAAATAATTGTGTTTCTATCACCATCCAGGAACCCCTTATGGAGGAATACAGCATTGCGGCCCAGGTGTGGAAGCTCAGCTCCTGCGACATGTGCGAGTTGGCCAGGAACAGTGTGATGATGAGCGGCTTTCCCCATCCCGTGAGTTTTATCCTATGTTAACAATAATAGCAACCATAACACTAACGTTTATCCTTCCCCCCTCACCAGATAAAGCAACAGTGGCTGGGGCCCGTCTACTACGAGGACGGAATCATGGGTAACGACATTACCCGCACCAATGTCCCCGAAATTCGGGTGGCCTACCGCTACGAGACCCTGCTGGACGAGCTGTCCAATATTTTCAAGGTGAACCAGACATGCGGCGCCGCCAGCGAGCCCTCCTAGGCAGCTGCGGCTGCGGCTGCGTCCCGGCTTCCTGCGCTAACTACCAACCTATATATGCGAAAATAGCTAAGGATTAAACGGATATATACGCTAGTTATACAAATATATACATATATTATAATTGTTTCTGTTCTAATCCAAAAACCACACAATGTAAACGCGGCAGACCAAAACAAACTTTCAATAAATATACAAAACTTGTGTACCGGAAGACCATTTGATTGTTTTTTGCTATTTTGGGCGGTAGGAATTGGTAGAAAACACACCAACACACTTTTTCCCATCAAAAAAACAAATTTACGATTTTAGCTATTTTTAAGCCAAATTGGCATCACTAGCCATTTTTTGTACAAAATTTACTAATTTTCGGGCTGGGATACCAGGCGAACAGAAATCAGCAGAAAGCAACTATCAGCAGAAAGCAACTGGGGCAGCCCAAAAGTATGCTACACCGAAAATTACCCAAATTACAAACCCCAAAAGTATGCTATACAAATAATTCGAAGGCACAAAACTATTTTATTCGCCTGCTGCTTTTTCTGTTCGCCTGGTATCCCAGCCTGAGATTTAGTAAAATTTGTACTAAGAATGGCTAGTGATGCCAATTTGGCTTGAAAATAGCTAATACCTTAAAAGGGTTTTTTAATCATAACTTGGCCAAAACTCAACCGATTTGAGTCGGGTTTGATTTTTTCTTCCTGGTTTTTTCAGGAGAATTTTTCTGCATTTAAAACTAGAAAACTTGAAAATAGCTTAAACCTTAAAGGGTTTTTTTGAGTCGGGTTCGGCCTTTTCTTCCTTTTTTTTTTCAGGAGAATTTTTTTACATTTAAAACTAGAAAACTTGAAAATGGCTTAAATCTTAAAGGGTGTTTTAATCATAACTTGGGCAAAACTCAACCGATTTAAGTCGGGTTTTGAATGCAGAAATGTTCTCCTATAAAAAATAAGAAGAAAAAACCAAACCAGACTGAAATCGGTTGAGTTTAAGCCAAGTTACGATAAAAAATCCA